>AWWV01014185.1:0-19974 GCA_001974805.1 Corchorus capsularis | reverse complement strand
CTATTTGCTCCTGCTACGGAAAATCCAATGCCGCTTGTGGCACTATAATTGACTTATTTTGTAGTTACTCTATATTGCTAGTGTTTCTGTTTATAAACAGGAAGTTTGCTTGTTTCCTGTTGTATAATTTATGCTTTTGTGTAATACATGTGTAGATACCCATTTTGGTCTTATATCCTTTAATTTAGATCATTCATTTCTATTTATGCAATTTAAGGTCATTTAGGTCATTTTCCAATACATTGTGGATACTCTGGCAATTAGTAGGATATTAGGACCAATTTTGCTCACTTAGTATGTCTCTTTACTTGATAGCATTTGTTAAAAGTAAAAATTGAAAAAAGAAAAAAGAAGAGGAAGATTTTTTTATTATTAGTAAATTTATCATCTTAATGGTCTTTGTTTGGACTCCTATTGAAATTCTACATTTGGATCTTTGTTGCTTTGGGTTATCTTTGTGATTTACCTTATCCTTTCATTAATTGGGATTGGACCCAATTTGTTTCGGGCCTCATAATTATTCTTGGACCTAATGTAACTTGAAGCCCAAAAAGCAGTTCAATAAATTTGGGTTTCATTTAAAGGAAATGCAAATGGATAATGAATAATAGTAATAATAAGACATAGTAGCATGGCATTTATTTACAGAACAGTGCTAAATAAATACAAATTACATGCCCTCTATTACAAAAAGTATACAAGCAGATTACAGGCTAAATAAACCTAGATGTGATCACTTGATTCCATTTTCCTTCTTTCCTCTCCACGATCAGCCAATTCCCTGCAAAATAGATTCAAAGTACAAGTTAGCCATTATCAGAGTTAAAATGAGATTAAAGCACTAATCAATAAAGCTAAGAGAGTGCAACTTATCTTTTTTTGGTACATGGGGACCAAGCTTGGATGGTCCCCCTCGCCACATCAGCAACTGCAGTACACCATGGGTGACAAAGCAGGGGGAGTTTACAGCCATTAAACACAAGAAACAAAATAAAAGGAGGATTAGCAAGATGTTAATTGAAACTTGCCGACCAAGTTCAAGCATATTCAGAAGTTTATCTCAAGCAAAAATCCTGTGGGAAGCATGCTATGCAAACACAGTACAGCCTCTATGTGGTAATACTAAGATCATACTTTGACCATTCTAACAGGGGAAGTCAGCAGCATAAAAGGAAAAGATCAAGAGATGCACAAGACAAGTACACTGGAGTATAGAGAAGCCAGTATAGTAGCAGATAAATACAGTGTCAAAGTGTGGCATTCACAGGCCTGCACATGCCATACACACATGAACATGTTGTTGGCACAAGTACTGAGCCAATGACAGTGGTTCATGGTTCCACCTCAGGGAATACAAGTCACCAGAAAAACCACATGAGCAGTTACATGTCATCAGAAAGCCATGTGGACATTGACAGGCAGTTTTCCAACATATTCACAGGACGGGACAGAAACATGAAAAGCAAATGGTGGCCATTAGATTTAAAATAAGTGCAACAGGTGTCAATCATCTAAGTAGAAGGGAAGGTCAGCAAAGCCAAGTATGTAATCTCTAACGCATACAAGGATATAAGGTGGAATAAATCAATAGCAGCAGATAAAGCCTAAAATACCACAGACACTCTCAAGAACACATCAGCAAACAATGCCCAATCACAAAGTTCAACAGAGCCACATAAAAAGGACATTTCTCTCAAACCGTTAGATAAAAGCAACAGTTGATTCTCAGCCTTCCATTTTTTCAGACTAACAGCAGTATATATACTCACTATTCCAAAAACCTCAGAGGATTTTGAGGAGGAAGAACCCTAGCCACTTTTTTTAGCTTCCACACAGAGTAAAGAAAACAGAGAAAATTCTAGTTTTTTTTATAGTAGTCCATCTTTCCAGTAACAAAAAAAAAAAAAGGAGGTTAGGGTTTGAGGTTTTCACTTTTCTTACCTTTTCGTTCTCACTTTTCTTTGCTTCAGACCATCAATACCGTCCATTTCCCTTTAGCTTCCCATTGAAAACACCCGAAAAAAAACAAACAAAGATAG
Source organism: Corchorus capsularis (assembly GCA_001974805.1). Lineage (NCBI taxonomy): Eukaryota > Viridiplantae > Streptophyta > Magnoliopsida > Malvales > Malvaceae > Corchorus > Corchorus capsularis. The sequence goes on along the minus strand of AWWV01014185.1, from coordinate 17,935 downwards.
AAACAATATGGATTAGGTGAAGATTGAGACATCTAGATCTAAGCCACAGTTTGAAAATAGGCTTCGGTAAAGAGAGATAAACATGGAAGAAGAGCGACATACCGGAAGAGCGGGGCCTTTGGACGGTTAGCTTTTTCAATCGGGAGGTTAGGGTTTGAGGTTTCGGTAAAACCCATATCTAGAGGGTTCTGTCGAGATTTGGAGGAAACTAGTGTCGGCGCTGCGTTCGCGAAGCGAATGAGAGCTTATCGGTGAAGTTTCAGGGCCATCGACGACGTGTGGAACTCCGGTGATGGCGGCGCTGCTATCGCTGCGATTTCCGGCGAGGTGGATATCCGGGGTAAGGGTTTTTGGTTTATTTCAGTTGAGAAAAAATGCCTATTTATAGCATGACATAAGCCTTAACGTTTTCCGTTAATTAACTTCAACTGCTTTTAATTTCTTCAGTTTGGCCCCTGTTTTAGATCAATTAGGTTCAAAAGTTAATACCTTTATTCATTTAAATGCATAAATTCTGTTCCATTTTCAATAAGGTTCCTATGTGGGTCTGATTTGGTCCTTTAGGTTTTAACTTTGCCTAATTAGTTGCCTGTTTATTTAGTTTAATGGAATTAACTAAAAAATTAAATTAAAAAAATAATAAACCTTGGTTAGATAATTTAAATGGATATATACATATATATATATATGTGTGTGTGTGTGTGTTGGATAGATTAATCTGAATTTGAGGATGAATATGTCTAGGAATGAGTATGTAATTCAACTTAAGAATTAAAGGAAATTAGAGTAGTTTAAGTTGTTAATAAAGTTTGGGGGTTTAGTAATAAAAAATGAGTCTTTAACCTAGAAATGGAATAATAAACTAGGGTTTGTTTGAGTCTTTTAATTCGGATTAAGCTTTGGGAGTTCTAGCATTTAGATCTTTTCCACTTATTAATTAGAAAATAGGAATTTGGATTGGAATAAAGAGTGATTTAGGTCTTCCTTTGGGCTTTAAATGGCTTTGGGCTTTTCAAGCAGTGGTGGGTTGAATTTAATTACTTTGTCTTGTTGTTGAGATTTTAGTTGGGCCTTATTTCTTTCTTTTGGGCTTTTTGAGTTTGGGCTTGCAACTAAATGGGCTACATGTGCATCCATGTTTAATTTCCTTAAATGTTGTTGATATCCTGTTCATTTGGCTAAAAATAAATGGATTCCGATGATGGAATAACCGATTGGAACGTTGACAGCATTGTCCGTTTTAACCCGGATTTCCTAGGCTTGGGGTATTCGTTTAGAGGTCTTACCAATCAAGTGGAAGTTTCCTAAATGATGCTTCTCGTATAATTACTCGGTAAATTGGCATTTTAACCGGAATTCATGCATCACATGCATCCATACGTCAGAGTTAAGGTAATAGTAATTAGTAATTAAGTAAAAAGAGATTAATTAGTAAATTGATAATTAAGAGTCAAGGATTAACAAAGTAATCAGTAAGGCAATAATTAAGAGTCAAAGTGAAATAATAAAAAAGTAGTAATCAGTCAATTGTTGATTAAGAGGAAGTAAAAGGATTAATTAGTAAATTGATAACTAAGAGAGGAAGTAAAAGTAGCAATCAGTAATTAAGGGTCAAAGTAAAAGGGTAAGTCAATAATTAAGAGTCAAGGTAAAAGGATTAATTAGTAAATTGATAATTAAGAGAAGAAGTAAAAGAAGTAATTGGTCAATCAGTAAAAGTAAAAGGATAAATAAAAAAAACAGAAGTAATCATTATAAAAAATAAAAGAGGAAGTGATCAGTAGAATTAAGAGTAAAAGTAAAAGGAGTAATCAGTAAAATGGTAATTAAGAGTAAAAGTAAAAGAGGTAATCAGTAAATCGGTAAAGAATGAAAAAATGGTAAAAAGCAAAGAGTAATCGGTAAAGCGTAAAGAATAAAAAATGGTAAAAAGCAAAGAGTAATCGGTAAAGCGTAAAATAGTAAAATGGTAATTAAATTCAAAGCGTAAAATGACAAATGGTGATTAAATTCAAAGAGTGAAAATAGTAATTAAATTCAAGAGAGTAAAATAGTAATCATTAAAGAGGAAAAAGTAAAGAGTAATCAGTAAAAGTAAAAATGGTAAAAGTAATCAGTAAAGAGTAATCAGCGAAAAGTAAAAATGGCAAAGAGTAGTAAAAGGTATTCAGGCAAAAGTAATCAGTAAAGAGTAATCAGTAAAGGAAGAATGATAAAGAGTAAAGGGTAATCAGTAAGAGCAAGATGGTAATCAGTAAAGAGTAAAATAGTAATCAGCAAAAAGTAAGAAGGCAATAAGTAAAGAGTGAAATATTAAGAGTAAAAAGGTAAAATGGTCAAAAGTAAAACGTAATCAGTAAAGGGTAAAATGGTAATTAGTAAAAAGTAAGATGGCAATCAGTAAGAAGAGGATAATTAGTAAAAATGGTAGTTAAAGGAGAGAGGAGTATGTTAGTTAGTAATTTAGTTAGTATAAAAGAGTCAAATAGGCATGAATATTTTTAAAGATAGAAAACAACCAAATATGGAAACCCATAGTTAAGTCTAGATTAGTCAGTGTCGTCTTTTGACGGGCGTCGTGGGGGTGCTAATCCTTCCCCACGCGTACCCGACTCCCGAACCTTTAGGACTCTAGTTAGAAGACCGTTTATTAGGTTTAGTGTTACCTTCACCAAGCTTAGGTTAACATTAGGCTTAATAATCTGATAGGTGGCTAATCACATCTAGGTTAAAAAAGATTAGTGGCGACTCCCTTTAGTTTAAAGATTCTTTAAGTCGTTAAACGGTAGGGTTCGTACCCCGGACCCGGACGTTGCGACAATGGCTGACCTCAAAAATGTTTGAGGCTACCTCTTTATATAGGGGATGGTTGGCTAGGGTTAAAATGATCCTATGGTTCAGATTGCTTCCCTCCTGATTCATCCTGATCTTCTGAATTCAAATTCTGATTTAAATCCCTAAAATCAGGGAAATCTTAACCAACTCAATCCGTCATCAATCAGCATGTTTTTGACCCTTTAAATGTGATAATTATCACATTTAATTATTAAAATTTCAAAATTAGGAAGGTTCCAAAGCTCAGTGCAGCGAAAAGAGGTGCAAAACCAAGTGCAGCGATGCAGAATGATGCAGAAATCACTTCCAAATGCCACGAACTTCGACTCTTCATCACTTGAACATGAAATTATGCTCAAAATAATGCCCCTAAGCTCATATTTAAGTATCATCGAAATCGGATCAAGGAAATGGCTTAAACCGAGCTTAATCAGCCATAATGTCCTTAATTGAAAACCAAGTAAATGTTACGAAAATTTGCAAATATGGCTTTATTCTTCCATATAGCTTATATAACTCATTTAATTCAAGTTTCAAAGCTAATGGTGAAATCGCTATGCTTAATTGGTCCCGGGATTGGATTCTGTCCTTAATTGCAAAAAATGCAAGTTTTCCTCTGAGCTCGGAATGAGCTGAAATTTGGACAGAGTGTTCTTCATGTTATTTTAACAACTATAATAAAGGATGTAACCTCAAATTCGTCCATCTTCATCTTCGATTTCGAAGCCCTAATTCCTTTGTCCTTAATTGAAAACTATGAAAAATTTAACCGGGAAGGCTTAAATCCAGATTTGAAGACATGGGCCAGCCTGACCCAACTTGTTCAGTATGTGGGGCAGCCCAAATGACTTTTTAATATAATTACTTAATTTCCATAATTTAATTAATTAAATTATGAGAAATTAAGGTTTTTAAATCAAAAATCAATCTTTTTCTTAATTGACTTTGGCCTATGGTGGATTAAAACCAACCATCCATAGGACTTTTGGGAGTAAATCTCAGCCCTTCATTATGTACCACCATGTGCATTTACAATTTTACCCAAATTGTAAATTGTGGTATAAACAATGCCCCCCAAATCAATCTTTTTCTTAATTGACTTTGACCTAGGGTGGATTAAATCTAACCATCCATAGGACTTTTGGGAGTAAATCTCAACCCTTCATTGTGTACCACCATGTGCATTTACAATTTTACCCAAATTGTAAATTGTGGTATAAACAATACCCCCCTAATCTTTATTCTTTATTTAAGAATAGAGATTACTAGAGTTTTACTTGTCTCATATTTCTTTAGCCGAAAGTTTCCTCCCTTCCTTGCCTCATATCGAAGTCGACCTCATCGTTTGTCTCCATCGAATTTTCCTTTTTCCATCAACCCTTGCTTCATCGTTATCACTATGGCACCAATGGAAAATAGTCAATCGGATGGCAATACTAGTCATGACCGAAACCTCAAACCTAGTTCAACCAAAGAGACTTCTCATGATGATGTCGTCAAGCCCTCCTCCAAAGGAAAACCTGCTGTTTCGAAATCCTCTGCTCGGAAACAATCCATTGCACCATCCTCAAGTCAATCGAAATTAAGATCAACGGTGGCACAAGAGAAAACAATCATCACACAAGGTAGTTTTGAATCCAATTATTGCTCAATTTTTGAATTTAATTGACTTGGATTAACCACTTATCTTGCAAAATATTTATTAATTTTCCTTAGGGCACATTGGCATCCAATTGTGCCAAAACCTTGCACTAGTCGGCTTAGGAATAACCCCTAGCCGAATTGATTTTAATTTTTCATGGTGCAATTGCACAATTCCGATATCCTTGCACCATTGTTTGTAAAATTGCCACAAAATTGTGTTTATTGTTTCGAAAACTGAAAGTGGCAAAAACTGTTTTTAATTAAAGTGACAAATTTTGCATGATAGCCAAATACATAATTTTAAGCCATGGTTTATGATTTCATGCAATTAAGGTATATAAAACCCTAGTATCTTCTTTGATCATGGTGTAATTGCACAAGACTGGCAATTTTTGCACCATACTCACGAAATTGCCATCAACGTATATACTTACTGTTTTGCAAAGCAAAGTTGCAGATTTGGTTTGGTTTTCCAAATCAAAATTAGGCATGTTGGCCGAATAGGGTAACTTGGGCCATTACTCATTTTCATGCGATTTAGGGCTTGGAAACCCTAGAATTTTGTTTGCCGCATATTGTCCTCAATTTTGCACCATGAGGGCTGCAATTTTATACCATGCACCATACTTATTAATTGTTAAGGATTTTAACAACAAATTCCTTATGTTTGGTGCAGAGAATAACATAAAGGGTGGTGCAGCAAGCAGAGACAAACAAAAAACTTGTGAAAACACCTTGGACAACCTTGACTATGCAGTGAAGATTTCTCGGAACAGGTTTGAATACCATGGTGGTTTCATTGCAATTTCATTTATTGATTTGCCTTCGAAAGAAATAAGCCAACACTTTCCGCTACATCAAGGTGCACCGCTTCCATTTCAATTAGAAGGTCGTAACTGGAACATGTGGCTTACCAAACCTCCTTCTTGGCCAACTGGTTCAAAAGGGTGGCCTGAATGGGTTGATAGGATTGTGAAGCACCGTAGAAAGCAATTGAAAGAACAAGGTCTGTTAACTTTCATTCAATTCTCCAAACATGAGTTTCAATATGACGGTACTTTACTGGCTGCATTATCTTGCTACTGGAACAAGTGCTAGAATGCCTTTTTCTTCCCTTGTGGACCGATGTCTATCACTTTGATGGACATTGCTGCACTCACTGGCCTTCCTTGCCATGGAGATGGCATCTCTAGCGTCATGCCTATCAATCCGGAGGAAGAAAATAGTTTTGACATTTCTATGCCTGATGGTGCGAAGCCTACCTTTGGGATTTTCATTGGTGCATGTGCGAAGACTGGAAATAACCCCCTGATGCAGAAGAACTAACGACTTTCATGCTATGCCTTATCAGTAAGTTCATGGTGTGCTCTTCTTCAAAGGGCAGCAACCGCGAGCACCTTAAATTGGCCAAGATCATGGCTTCTGGTAGATGTTTGGCCTTTGTGCAATTTGTTCTTAGTGTTGTATACAGAAGTTTATTTAATCTTTTTCAAAGAAAAACTATCTCACTGAATGGTCCTTTATGGGTGGTGCAGCTATTGGCTTGGATGTATTTCCCTAGCTTGGCACCAACGAGATCTCCCTTTAATGCTTCCGCACGTTGCTATGGCATTTTGTATCAGGGATTAGGGCCGAAACAAGATGAACCTGATTATGTTTTTCAGTACTTCTGGGATCTAAAAGAACATGAATTCTTCATATTTCAGCACCGTCCCTTGGGTCCTTCTTGGTTCAAATTATGTCCAACACACAAAAATTCTGAGGTTGTGAAGAAGGTTTGGATCAATTATCTCATCAGCATGGATCTTCCATTTGGCCTTGACTTTAATGGAGAAAACAAACCAAGCTTCGAGATGTATTTTCCTCCATTATTCAATAGACAATTTGGTTATACTCAGAAGATTCCTGCACCTCCTACTTTCTTTAGTAATCGGTGCTGCCATCTCAGGGATGGGTTTACTGATAGGAAATTTTATGACGATGCCCACAAATTGATGGAGAGGAAGCGAAGAAGTGAAAAGTTTAACATCAACCCTCTTTTGCCTTAAGTCGCACCTGAGTTTTTTGAGTGGTGGTCCAATATTTGGAACAAAGTAAGCAACGAAGGTGTTAAAGCAGTACTTGCTAGGCTCAGTTTTCCTTCAGATACTTCTTTCCCATGTTTGCTTTGATCATTTTCACCATCACTTGTTTCTTTACTTAATTCCTTCTTTTGTAGCCAACTTGTTTCCTGCACAAAGAAGAGAAACAAAGGTTCCATCCACACCAAAACGGGATGCACCAACGAGTGAAGAGAATGGAGAGAAACCATCCAAGAAGCTAAAAAAGAGCAAGTCGACTCCTATTGAGGCTGACATGGACGACAAAAATGCTACCGATTCTCCTCCTTTGGTGGTGACTCCACTTCAAGTATGTATCAGAACTTTAAACTTTGTAACTCAATCTTTATGAATTTTCTTTTAACTTGAATTTAACTCTTATCAAGGTGGCAAGAAGTCCTTCACCATGTGAACAAGTCGGAAATGACTCACCAACCTATTCTCCTCCTCCATTTTCTCCAACTCCTATGGTCTCGGAAGATGACCAAAATGAAGTTATTTTGATTAAGAAGTACACACAAGATGGTGCGGATAACCATTTGGGCGGCACCTCACTTGGTGACATGGAGGATGATTTAGCCAAAGTGCAACCTGCTGATGAGGAGTTGGCTGAAATCTTAACAAACATGGATCCTGATTCCCATGATGGTGACAATGTCATGGACCATTTAAATGAGGTAAACTTCTCTTTTGCGACTTATTTATGCACCATAATGGTTTGTAACTTTTTCTTCTGATTATTCGATTTCTCGGTGCAGATGGCAAGAGATCCAATTCCTGACTTGGCTGCCATTAGTGTTGCACCATGCTCAAATGTTGGAATCCGGAAGAAAAATGTTGCACCTGCACCTGCACCAAAAGCTTTGGCCAACAAGTCTTCCTCAGAGGATCAAGTAAGCTTTGCACCTTACTTCTTTATTTTTCAATTTGGTAAATGCATATTATTCACCAAGTTTGATTTTAGGTGGACCTAAATGTGGCGCCATCACCTCAAAAGGTTAATTCAAATTCTTTTGATGATGAAACTTTGGTGGCACCAACTCCGAATGCTCCCTTTCCTTCGGTAAGAAACCAACTCGTGCATATTATAATCTTTTAAAAATTACAAGTAAAATACTTACTTGGTGGTTTCTTACAGGACCCTGCTGCACTTGCTAAAAGATGTGATTCCTTGAAGATACTCATCTTAAAGGCTTTACTAGAAGCTTCTGGGATTTTAGCAGCTTCATGCCCTCAAGCTCCTTCAGAATCTGAGCTGGTGAAAGCTCTAATGGGCCTTAGGGAGCTTCTTGCCAAAGTTTCTTGTGTTACTGATGCTGAGACATTAGATATCTTCTATGCCTTTGCTCTCACTTTGTCCACTGCACCTAAGCTTGAAGAAAGAGAAGCTCAATTTTGGCACAACTTCCAGAGGCATCTTGAGATGTTTCTCAATAAGTGGCGCCTCGCGTTTGCTAAGTTCAATGAGTGTTGCACCAAAAAGAGGTAATATGAAGATCGTCAAGCCAAGCTTGATTCTGATGTCTCTAGAGCTCGCAACCAGGTCACTTTAAGTAATGAGGAGGCTTTACTTCAAGATGAGTTTGATACCATCATGGCTAGAGCAGCTGCTATTAAGAAAAGACTTGCTGAATTGTCTTTTCAGAGGGAAAAGTCGGCTTTACTGGATTGTCATCACATCATGAAAGAAGCCGAGGATCTTTCCAAGTCTACATCCGATTATGAGCAGGTGGTCAAGGAGATGGATTACTTGGAGAGTCTTCTCAACACATATGAAGATGAGTTCTTCTCTTGGAGGAAATTCCTTCCTAAATCCCTGGGCAAGAACAAGAAATAGAATAGAAAATATGGTTATTGCACCTCTTTGTGTTTCTATGGTGCTAATGGATGATTTAAATTTTGGTTTATGCACTTTCATTTTGAAGAATTGCAATTTGGATTGGTGGCACATGTTTTTGCCAAACTATGAATTTATGCATAAGTGGCTAAGTTATATAGCCAACTAGAAATTTAACTTTGAAGTATTTCCTATCCAATGGCTTGTAATCTATTTTAGCCATATAGATCTTATTCTTGCTTGATTATGGTATAATTTTAATCACACCAAATAACCAAAACGTTATGAATTAGGGTAATGTCCTAGTTTGCAATTGGTGCAAAGCCATAAAACTCTAAAAAATTTCGGCCTTGTACTTTAATTTAGGCCAAAAATTTAAAGCTTTAAAATTCAAGCTTTTTATCCTTTGGTAATGGTGTCAAAAGTAATTTTCGTCACACTTCATTTCTAAAAATTTAATTTTCCATCAAATGATAGAAAATTATTTTTGTTTTATTTAAAAGCCGCGAGTATGCACTTGGGGCGGCTATGTCCATTTAGTGCGGCTATGTCCATTTAGTGCTTTGTTTCAACTATACGTTGGTGATCGAGTTAAAACTATGCATGTTTTTATAGCTATTTTAATATACTTTTTACTATTTTTATATGTGTTTTTACCCTATTTTGTTAGTATTTATGTTTTTAGGTCTTGAAGACAAGAAAAGTGAAAACTTATTATTTTTCACTCTTTTTGGAGCTATTTTAGTGACTTTTTACTCAACTATGGATTTAGTCATTTGGAATGAAGATTTGAAGATGCGAAGTTTGTGATTGAAGATATTTTGAAGATTTGAAGATAATTGAAGAATTATTTCAAGAAGTAAAATTGAAGATTTGGAGCTTATTTGCAAAGGATTGAAGCCAAGTCCAGAAGAAGCCCTGAAGTTGAGGATTTTTGGATTATTTATATGGGAATATACTCAGCCCATATAAACCGATGATTGGAGTTAAAATCCCAATTTGTAGGCCTAATATGCAAAAGAATATCCAAATCCCATAATAATCCCGCAGATTTGCGATATAAGCTCGGTTTCAGCGCAGTCTTCGTAGAAAGGCCATAACTTTCTGCTCAGATGTCCGTTTTAAACCCATGAGTAGCCGTTGAAAAGCTAACTCCGAGCTCTACAACTTTCTTTTGAAGTGCAAACCCAGATATGCCATCTTCAAGCCCGAATATCAAGTCAAAGTTCCTGCCAGATTCCAGAAAATTCCAGAATCCTCTTTTGACTTGGACTCTACTCTAGGATGACACCTAATCCAACTTTGAGTCTAAGTTAGCCCCTAAACCGTCCTACCTTATTCCTCCACTATAAATAGCCACCTCCTATATCACAAATCACACACAACACAATACATACTTTACACCTCACAAATTTTAGATAATTCTCTTTTTCTACCTTTCTTTAGTTTAGGCTTTTTTCTAGTTTTAGAAGGGGGAAGTCGACACCCTCTCTACTCATAGAGGGGTGCGACGTCCCTAGGGTTTTAAAGAGGGGAAATCGTTTCTCCTTAGTTCTGTAACTATTCTTATGCCTCTCATGGATTTTCCTAAGTCCATGAGTAGCTAAACCCTTAATACTTCTAATCCTTTGGTGAATTCAATCAATTGATTATGGTGAGATTTCTATACTTATAATTTTGTGTTAAGTTCTTGATGATAGTAGTCAAAACCCTGTTTTATTTTATGATTCTGAATCTTATTTGAGTTATGTGGCCACTAATGGTGTAAGAGGAAGATCTATGGCTAGATCAAGCTTAGAATTGACCACTCAAGTTTGATTGTGTGAAGCGAATCAGGTTTGTTTGATCGCAGCCTGATGGGTGTTTGTCTATCGGAGGGCGAGAAATTTCTCTTCGTATGGTTCTACTTTGTAGGCATGTGTGTAAAATTAACTGTTCTTAATGCTTTGTTCTTAAGTGATCTTTAAGCCCTAAGAAAATAATCGATCGCTGAAGGAATAAAAGGGATAACTGCAGTTTTGATCGGCCTCTTATCTAAAATATATGTTGGGAAACCTATATCAGTTGTCAGTCAAGAATAAAATGCTTAATTCACCTATTAAGTCGATGATCCATAGTTAATCTGATTGAATCATACCATCGGAGAAGAAGTATGCTTTATAATTATTGTTTGCTTTATTAATCTGCTTTAGATTTAGATCTAGATTTAATTTGCTTTGTTTTATTTTTAGTTTAATTGTTTTCTTATTAATTAATTTTTACAATCCCTTGTTTTCTATTTGATTTTTGGAAGATTTTTCTTTATTCTGTATCGTTCATCACATAACCCTTCTCTGTGGGATTCGACCCCTACTTGCCCTAGCAATTTAGTTAGTTTATTGTGGGGATTATTTTTATGGTCATTGACGACACGATCATAAATTTTGGCGTCGTTGCCGGGGAAGGGAATTGAATTGAAAGGAAGTGAAGAGAGATTAGATCCCAGAATTAGTTTTTGTTCTTTCCGTTTGTTCTAAAAAAAAGTTTTTCTTTTTTCCGATTTTTTCTAAAAAAAAAAATTTTTGCGATTTAAAAAAAAAAATTTAGGGTTTCCGATTTAAAAAAAAATATTTCTTTTCCGTTTTTCCTTTTAAAATAAAAAAAATATTTTTTATTTTCTGTTTCTGCTTTTTATTTTATTTAGGAACTGTTACTGCTAATTTTTCTTTTTAGTTTTGTTTGATTTTTCTAGGAAGTTGCATGCCAAAGACAAGAAGTAGCGGTATAGAAGGTTTAGATTTCAATCCTGAGTCTGAAAGAACACTATTTCAGAAGAAGAAGACACAAAGCCGATTACAAGAAGAGGAGTCATCCAATTCAAGTTCTCAACCAAATTCTCCTAGATCTGCTGTTTCAACATCGTCAGAAGACATAGCTGCACCAAACGTCAATGCCAAACGCTTAGTCATTCAATACCTAGATACAACTGAAAATTTTGAGATAAAATCTGGATTTATTCAGATTTTACCCAAATTTCACGGTTTACCTGGAGAAGATCCTCACCGACATCTAACTGATTTCCAGATTGCCTGTTCATCTACAAGTATTCAAGGTATTCTTGAAGATCAATTCATGTTAAGAACCTTTCCATTCACTCTTATGGACCGAGCAAAAGATTGGTTGTACCTACTACCCACTGGTTCAATCACATCTTGGACGAGGCTTAAGAAGCTGTTCTTGGAAAAGTACTTTCCTGCACACAAAGCATCAAGTATACGGAAGGAGATTTGCGGAATTAAGCAACACCATGGAGAAAAAATGCATGAATATTGGGAACGTTTCAAAACACTTTGTGCGACCTGCCCCAATCATCAAATCAATGAACAGTTGCTGATCCAGTACTTCTACGAAGGATTACTACCGTTTGACAGATCTTCCATCGATTCTGCAAGTGGAGGAGCATTCATAGACAAAACTCCTGCCGAAGCTTGGACTTTAGTGGAAAATATGGCTACAAACACTCAACAATTTAGATCTCGAGAAGACTTTTCAAGAGAAGGCCCTACAAAAAGAATCAATGAAGTTTCTACCTATTCCACCTCAGTGGAGCAACAACTTCAAGAGACGAATCAGCAAATCGCTTTGCTCACTGATTTGTTCCATGCGAATTTTTCAAGTGTGCCAAGGGTTTGTGCTACTTTGGAAGACAACAAGCAAGGAGTCAATGTCGTGGGATTACAAGAAGCTTATCAAAGGAAGCCTGAACCTTATTGGAGACCTGAGCAACCAAGTCAACAATATGGGAACCAAGGTAATTTCCAAGGAAGGTCAATGAATTTTCAAAGACCTAATTTTCAATCTTTACAAGCTGTCGAGTTACAACAAATCAAAGAAGCTATGGAGATGATGAGAAAACAAATTAGCCAATTAGCTAGTGATTTGAGTGATCTCAAGATACAAGGTCAACAAAGGATTCCACCACAACCAAAGGTACCTCCTAGAGAGAATATCAGTGCAATTTCTCTAAGGACTAGAAAAGAGTTGCAAGACCCTTATCCAAACCTTGCCGCACATCAACAAGAAGAAGGAGAGCCGAGCTACACCAAAGAAAACAAATTGTAAGAGCATGCCGAAATCAAGAATGAAGATGAATCCAGAAACAAAGGAGCTACGCCGATTGAAGGTTCAAACAAGGATGATGTCGTAACTCAACCCAAAGGGAAAGGTGTGTGCGATTCCAACAAGCCTAAAACCAATTTCAACCTAATTCCTTTTCAATCAAGATTGAAGAAGTCAAAGAAAGAAGATGATGATCAAGATATTTTGGAGATATTTCGAAAAATTGAGGTCAACATCCAACTTCTTGATGCCATTCAATAGATTCCGAATTATGCAAAGTTCCTCAAGCAACTTTGTACCAACAAGAACAGATTACAAGGTAAGGTAAGTGCTGGACCTAATGTCTCTGCTCTGCTTCAAAAGAGTTTACCTCCTAAGTGCAAAGGTCCATGTACGTTTTCTATTAATTGTTCTATTGGAAGAAGTATTATAGAGAATGCTATGCTTGATCTAGGTGCTTCTTTAAGTGTGATGCCTTATTTTTTCTACAAATCTTTAAATCTTGGTTCTTTGAAGAATAATGATGTTATTCTGCAAATAGCTGACGGATCTTTGGTTTATCCCAAAGGTGTTTTAGAGAATATCTTAATTAAAGTTGAGCATCTAATTTTTCCTATCGACATATTCATCATGGATATGGAGTATTCGAAAGATCAATGCCTTCTTTTATTAGGAAGACCTTTCCTCAAGACCTCTCATACCAAGATTGATGTATTCAATGGTTCATTGACCATGGAATTCGATGGTGAAGTCATCCACCTAGAATTTCATCTCAAGTGCCTTTGAAATCTAACAATTTTGTTTATGTTATAAGTTCTAAGTTTGTTAAGAAAGGAGCTATTGAAGATTCCTCACCAAGATCGCCTGCATTGGAAGCCTTGTCTAAAGCAATTGAGCCCCCTAGCTTTAGAAAGAAGACAGATCGAGCAAAAGAAGCCAAGAAGGAGCTAGAAGTCAACAACAAAGAAGTTCAACCATCCCTGAAGATCGACCAACCAAGCAATTCAACCAAGAAGCAAGATATAGATCTTAAACATAGAACTAAAGTTGGAAGCATTCATCAACGCAAAGTGGAGAGTTTTCCCTAATTTTGGCAAAGGTTTAAGAAGCTATGTGCTACTCATCCTCATCATGGTTATGATCAGAGAAGATTGGCTCAAAATTTCTACTAAGAATTTAGAGCTTTTGATAGATTGTCTGTCGACACTCTTATCTATATTCCCATGTTCGATCACAGCACTGCTGACATATACGAGGTATTGGAGAATTTTGCCCAGATGATAACCAATACACCGAAGGAAGCTGCTCAAGGACTCAGCCCGGCTAAGCCTGTGCCGCACAAGCCATCTTGCCCGGCCATGGCCCGACCATCGACATCACATGGCCGACCAACACTAGCCAAGGCTGCTCAAGCCCGTGTGCCAAGCCCGGCCACAGCCCGGCCACCCGAGCCTCGCATCCGGACGACACCAGCCCTTGCCGCGCCACATGCCCGGATGAGCCAGGTCCCTGCCGCGCCACCTGCCCGGCCATGTCAAGCCACAGCCGCACCACTTGCACCGCGTGCCCGGCCATGCCCGGTTAATGCCGCGCAGCCGCCCAAGCCATGCCATGCCATGTCCGCACCAGTCCGCGCCACCAACACTCCGCAACCGGCCATGCAAGCTTCCCACCGAGACATCACCGTGCCATGCCCGGCCTTGTCCGCGCACCATGCCCGGCCTATGCCGTGCCATCCGCACACCCAACCGAGCCACCACAAGCTTTTGCCGCGTCATCTCAAGCCATTACTATGCCATCGCCAAATCGTGATGCTTTGATTCTTTCAAGTCTTGATAAAATTCAACTTGAAACTATCAAAATCATTGAAGAAAGTAGAGTTATTGAAGACCTGTTGAAGGATTACACTCAAAATTCCTTCACCCTTGAAGAATAACCTTCTTTAAGGCAGTCTAGCCAAAGACCTTAAAGAAAGGCGCTTATTGGGAGGCAACCCAATAATATTTTTACTAACCCATAATTTTTCTTTGTTTTATTTTTCTTTTCTTTTCTTTTTTAGGATTTTCCATACCAAAGAAGAGCAATAGGAGCTTTCGTTTTGGACAATTGCAAAGCAAGAGAAATTAAATGGAGAATATGCCCCTTGCCGATTCCAAATCCTCATTGGATCTAATTGGAGCTTATGCTTGGAAAATAGAGAAGCTTTCTTTAACTCTATCTTTTTCTCGCAATATTTTGATTGATTTTTCTTTGATATGCGATTCATATAGATATAGGTTATATAGGTTAATTAGGATTTAAAGATGAATATTTATTTTTGCTTTGATTTTCCACGCTTGTTTATAAATTGGGGACAATGTATCTTTTAAGTGTGGGGGAGTGAGTCTAAATGCATAATTAATTAGTAAAATTGGTATAATTTTTTCGAAAATTTTGATAAAATTTTGATTTTATATGCATATTTTGAGTTATTGATTTGATTTTTGATTGATGATATCATAGAATTTTTAAGAATGATTGATTCATTGATTGATTTATAGTATGATATCTTATTTCTTAGATTAGGTATAATTGAAGTTTGTGATATGAGCTTATTGGTTATTATTTTTATGATTGCCTATTTCTAGAATTTATGTTTAATTTTTATTGAAACTACACTTATGAAAGTATTTTATGAATATGTCAAAAATAAGTGCGGGGAACTATCTATATTAGAAGGGTAGTTTAAAAAAAAATCTTTTTCATAAAAACAAGAGTGTTTTTCATGCAAGAGGAGAAGAGATATCTTTTGCCTTAAAAAAAAAATCCATTGTTGTCACTCTTCTCTTTAAACAAAAGGAGTTAGTAACCCTTGGGAAGAGGATAAGAGGCATGGATCGGCAGAAGTATTGTCCCTTTAGAGTGCTAGCAGCCTCACAAAAATAAATAAAGGGCGTAAGTAACCCCTAAGCATGAACACTTTGAGGTTAGTAACCTCACTTTTCTAAATAAATTACCCTTTGAAACTCATTATAACCCATGCGAAATTCTTGATCTATATTCATGATATGCAATTGTTTGAGTAGTGGAGATAAAGGTGAAGGCATAAGCTTATAGAAAGAAGTAGTTATAGGTATAATAAATGATAAGTGATTAGAGCTACTTTGATTATGGTTACTTAAGAATAAGGATGCTTACTATATCTTGATCTATTGAATTGGATACTCTTAATATTCTTTGTTATTCTGATTTCATAATTGAATTGATCCTTGATATATGTATATGTATTCAAAGTTTTTCAAAAGATTTGAACAAGACTCACTATCTTAAAACTTAATTTTTGTTTGTCTACACTAGTTTGCTAGGGAGTAGCAAAGATTTAGTGTGGGGGAAATTCTGATCGAGCTAAAATTATGCATGTTTTTATAGCTATTTTTATATACTTTTGTCGCAACGTCCGGGTCTGGGGTCCGAACCCAACCGTTTAACGACTTAAAAACTAAAAACTAAGGGAGTCGCCACTAATCTTTTTTAACCTAGGTGTGATTAGCCACCTATCAGATTATTAAGTTTAATATTAACCTAAGCTTGGCGAAGGTAACACTAAACCTAATAAAAGGTCTTCTAACCAGAGTCTTAAAGGTTTGGGAGTCGGGTATGCGTGGGGAAGGATTAGCACCCCCACGATGCCCATCAAAAAGACGGCACTGACTGGTCTAGAGTTATCTGTGGGTTTCTAATATTGGTTGTCTTTATCTTTAAGTATTTTCATGCCATTGGACTCTTTTTTTTTTAATTTTGGAAAATAAGCAAATAAACAAGCAAAAATAGGTTTTGGATTTTGAAATTGAAATGTTGGGGACTTCCCCGTTTATTATTTGTTCTCTTTTTGGGCTCCTCATGCTGAGGATTTTCTTTTAAAACTTACCGTTAAAACGACTCAATTTGAAAAATGATGTTTGAATGTTTTGAAAAGACTTAAATTGAACACTTTGAAAACTTGATGGGAACTTTCCCAATTTGAAAAGATCTAAATTGAATACTTTGAAAACTTGATTAAAAAAAATTGATTTTTGAATTTTGATGTGATTTTTTTGGATTTTTGGAAAACCTTTTAATTTAATTTTGAAAGACTCATTTTTCTTTTTTAATTTTTATCTTGGAAAACTAAAAGAGAACAATTATCAAGCACAAACTCTTTTTAATTTTGAAGAAAATGATTTTATTCTATTTTCTTTTTCGATTTTCCATTTTTTGGATTTTCTTTAACTATTAATTGAAAATTACTAAGTTTGACCCTAGATGCATGAATGCAAATGATGCATGAAATTCCAATTTGATTTTAATTTACCCATCAGTTATACGAGGAACACCTTTGGCCGCCTCCCAATAAATGGTTAATGACCTCCGGAAATTTCCAAGCCTCCGGGAGAAGGCGAGTAAACTCAGACACGCATGAATGAGCCGCCCGCCTTTCCCATCACGGGATCATTTTAATTTTGAATCTTATGAGCATAGTAATGAAATATAAATATGAAATTTAAATATGAATGCATATGAAGCTATTCCTAAGTCCTAAATTTTAATTTATTCCATTTAATGAAATAAGCTTATGTATTATATTAAAACTAGAATTTAAATGAGACCTTAAGCCTAAATTATAAAACAAAATAGGCCTAAATCAAAATTAACAACTAAAACCCAATCCTTGACATAACGTTTAAAAGCTCAAGACAAGTCAGAAGCCCAGAGTATACATCCCAAAAAATCTAAACCCAAATAAGGCAAAGCCCAAAAGGAATTGACCCATCAACATGAAGAGCAAGGCCCAACCGAAATGTAAAGGTATCCCTACCCAAATTCCTATTTCCAAAATAATTCCTATGAGCTACTTGCTTCCAAAATATTTTAATTTAATTATTTATTCTTTAAGTCATTTTTTATTCCATGATTCCAAAGATTAAGTTAACTCACCTATTAAGCAATCGAATCCAACCAAGGCATCTTTTTCTTTTTCCTTAAAATGATTAATAAAGGCTAAATTTAATTAATCATTTCCTAACTATCTCTCAATCAAAGGTCACGTTTTTTTATTTTTTTACCCCTTAAATTAATCGAATTCACTTCAAAATTAACCTGACTTCTAACTAAATTAATCCTATTTTTATTATCATATTAACTCTACCAAATTATAAAGATTAACTCCCTAAATTAGAACCTAATTTGCATGTAAATAAAGCTTAAGCCTTCAATTGTGCTGAACTTAAACTACAAGGACCAAACTGAACTAATAATATGGACCTAACTAAACATGGGATGAAACGTATGTCTTTATGTGAACATATTGGAAACATCTAGGACCTACTTAGTTGTATAGAAAAGTAAACATGGAAACTAACAGGATAGGCATTAAACGCACAACAATAATGAAGATTATAAACCT
>AWWV01014183.1:0-55230 GCA_001974805.1 Corchorus capsularis | reverse complement strand
CACATGATCCTGACTCAGCCATGCCCGGCGACAACCGGCCACATGATCCTTTAACTATATCGTTGGATCCAGTAAAAGGTTCAAGGAAGCTTTATTGGGCTTTGTTAGATCTCATCTTGGAGGTTTAGAGTTCATTGAAGACCATTTGGAGGGCATTGAAGTCGACATCACCAAGAATATTCCCATCGATTCCAAGGTGTTCACCTTACTTGAAATCGATGAGCATTAGGCTTTAGCATTGTGTAATTCGGCCTCATGCACCTTTATTCTATCTTAGATTAGTTATTTATTTAGTCTAGAAGACATTGGGTTGGGCCTTGTTTGACTAAGTCCAATCCTTGCTTAATTATGTAATGTTATTTACTTTTCCTAGTAGGACAAGGAGTAGGCTATTTCCTTGTTCCTTCCTTTATGTATTGCCGCCCCTTATAGGGATTGGAGTAGGTTATGCGCCAACCCCTCCCCTATATAAGGGCTCTTTTATCTCTTGTAAACATAAGTCAAGTTAATCAATAAAATTGAGAGGTTTATACTCATATCGATTTCTTTGGCTTCATTGTTCTAGTTTGAGCAAACTTAGGGTTCTTCATCTTGTAGAGTCTTAACAAGCAATTAGGTTGTGATTGCTTAATTGTTTGTGAATCTTGTGATCTTGAGAGTTCAATTGCAGGTCTAATTGAGTGCTTAAGTCCGACGAAAGAGGATGAATAGCCTTGTGAAGGTCATCGACATACACATCTAGAAGTTGAAGAAGTTCAAGTCGACTTTGGTGGATATTCAAAGGGTAGATTTGAATCTAATACAACTAGATTCGTATCAGAAGCGGTAGAGATTGGAGAAGGAAGAGAAAAAGCTTAAAAGAGAATTAACGGAGTATAACACCTGTTGTTCTGCCAAAAACACCTGTTAAGAGTCTAAATTAACACCTGTCTTTATTAAAACAAATAAACCATGCTTTAATAGACTTGAAATGACCATTAAAACCTGACTCAATAGTTCTCAAATTAATGAGATAAGATCTTTAGATTGGTTTTGCAGTATTTTCACTTCTCCTATTTATTGTTTCTTATAATAGTATAGATAGTATAGCAACAGATTAGTTTTCATCAAATCCTAGCAACAGATTAGTTTTCATCAAATCAACCTATTTGCCATAAACGTAAGGAATTTTAGTGGAGCAAAGGGTTGATGTAAATTGATAATCTTGCCGAGATCAAAACTATAAAACAGTATTTATTCATGAAACCTAACCAGCTCTGATGCAACATATAAATTAATCTTAAGACATAAGAACATAAAGGATTTTTATAGAGTCATGAATAAATAATTCTATAAACATAACGTTTAGAAATACATGATGCAGAATTTGGTTGAACCATGAGCATAAACTTGAAGAGAATAAATTGATTTCTCCCTCTTGACTCTTACTTAATTTTACGGTATTTCTTTCTGATGGAAAATGTTTAATTTTCTGTTTGTCGTAAACCCTAATGAGTAGAGGGAGGACCAATTTATATGTGTAGTCATTTAATCTGGTACGTCCATAGCCAGTTTAATGGTTGAGATTTATATGACTATTAAATGTAATTAAATCTCTCACTTAACATAATTAGGTAGATTTGATTTAACCCACAATAATGTTGGTCAATACTATAATTACCCAATTTACGTAATTGACAGATTTGATATGGGCCACATTAATATGGTCATATTCTAACATGGCGTACCCACGGGCCTTCCAACTATCAATTGGTTATCTTTCACATGCTATCAAAATAGCCCAATTTCACCATCTTTTGTAGTCTCAACATATATATCAACCACTTTATGTTTTTCTAACAGACTAGTTAAGTCTGTTACACTGTCATCATCCTTCAAAACCTTCAAGTCAGTGTCCAAAGACCCTCCTACATGACAGTATCTTATTGCTTTGATCTCTTTTATTTTATGACCAAAAGATCTTGCAATGCTATATAAAGTCCACAGACATAACTTATCAAGATCATACAATGGAATAACCTTTCTTTTTCCATAAACATAAGCCAGACTAGTCCCTTTTACAAAGATTCCACCATGATGTAATATCACATTAAATTCAGGGATCATTGGATCATCTGATGCAATAAAACAGACAAAAAGATAGTTCAAAACCCAGTTTTCACAAAACTTAAAAAACAAACACACAAACTCAAAAAATAAAAAACGTTTAAACTATTATCTATTTCTATTGATAGCCTTAAATGGCTTAGCACAAGTGCTTTTATCTATTTCTTGAAACAGAAAGAAAAAATGATATTCCCATAATGGGGAGTTTGGCTCTAGGATCTAGAGACTTTATCAACTGAACTTTCTACTTTTGAATAAGCTAAAACTACCAAACCTTTGTCAAGTCAACTATAATCAATGAATGTAAACTTGAATAATACTAAGGGTCGTTTGGCCTAGCTTAAACCTCTTCTAAAAAAGTGCTTCTGGAAAAAACTTCAATTTAGAAACAATTGAAAAGCACTTCTGGATTTTTTGTTTGACCCAGCTTAAACTTTTTCAATAGATAAGCTGTTAAATAAGTTCGGTCAAACGGACCCTAACTAGCTTGACTGGACCCTCACTCTGCAAACACTACTACACAAATGGCAAAACAAAACAGAACCAGTTTAAGGGATTAGGCCACGTCCAAAGTTCTGCAACAGTTTTTATAAGCTATTAAATTAATATCTTGAAACCCTTTGATTCTATTGTTTAATTTCTGGTAAAAAAAAAGAAACTTTAAGATGAGTAAAATTAAGGAAAATTTTCAAAAAAGGGTGGTTTACTAAGAATTTTTATTTGTTGGTACCATGAAAATAAATAATTATTATTGAGTAAATTATACTTTACAAAATTTATAACAAGGAAACTGCAATTCCCTTTCTGACCTTTATTAATAGGCTAATTGCTCAATTAAGGGCAAATTGTCCCTGGTTCGGCTTAATTTGGGGCATAACGTTTCATTTTGGTCTATTTGGGGCAAAACGTTTCCAATTCATGTCAATTAGGGGCAGACTGTCAAAGCAGACAGGACATGTGTTTCACGCGTATAGGGGCACGTTATTGTATATTAAGGTGACATGTGGTAGTTAAAATTTGAAATAAAATTGATTTTAATTAAAATTAATTTAATTTTTTTAATTAACAAAACTTAATTCAGCTTTTATTCAAAATTGAAAAATCAAATTGACTTCGTCTCTCTCTAAAGCGGTGCTACTTTCATCTCCAAATGTCCAGAATCCTTCGGCCATCAAATTCTCTCGATTTCTTGCTTTATTTTTGCTGAGAATTGATGAACCCTTCATCCACCTGAAACCCAAACGAAATAGACTGAAACCCCCAAATTATTGTGCTCGAAATCCTTTTTCCCAAACCAGTATCAACCGAAAACCTTTTGTTGATGAAAATGGCTCCACCGAACGGAAAGAAGAAAACAACAAGCAACCAGAGTCAAATCCGGGGTTCAAGTTGAAATTAGTGGCTTAAAAGAAAGGAAACATTGAAAAGAAAAAGAGGGAAATGGAAAAGCAAAAGGCTAAGAAGCCCTATGTTCGAAACACTTGAATGCCAGGGGTGATAAATATCAAACTTGACTCGGTGAAGAAGAAAACAGAGGGGATTTAGAGAGAAATTCTGGCGAAGACCACCGAAGTTGTCACCGATTGAAGGAGAAAAAGAAGCAGAGCCAACTGTCAAGGAAAACGCAAAGGGGATTCTAACAATTTTATTCAGTGGGTTTTTCGTTTGCAAGCTTGATAATTCCCAATTGCTTCTTCATTGAGTTTTGATTTTGATTTTTTGTGGGTTTTTCGTTCGCAAGCTTGATAAATCAACACTTTTATTTAGTGGGTATTTTGCTAACATGTTCGTATCTTTTAGACAATATTATTCTTTATCTGTTCTATTGTGGTGTAAATTTTAACATAGGTAATGCAAAGATGCAGCAAAGCGATTAATTGAGCTAGTCTAATCTTCACCCCCAATTGAAGAAGTTGTCCAAGAGACTGTGGAGAGTCTACAAGCCAAAGGCTTCCTGAAGCAGTAGCAACCATGGAGTCTTAGAAATTAAGTCTCTTTCTTTTTTTTTTTTTCTATCTCTCAAAATCGTTAGAAGCTCAAGTTTTTGAACCAGAAGAAGTATGCAGTGAAGAATGAAGAGAAGCAAACCAAAAGAAGAAACCAGAAGGAAGAAAACGATGGATAAGAAAGAAAAAGGAAATAAAAGGAAAAAAAATTGAACGGTTTTTTTTACGTTTTGTATTTTCTATTTTTTTATTATTTTGTTTTCAATTAAGAAAACCTAAACCTAAACAGTAAGTATATAAATTAAAAATAAAGGAAAAGGAAATAAATAAAAAACTGAATGGTCCCTGTTTTTCTATTTTGTATTTTTTTTAAATTTTGTTTTCAATTAAAAACATAAAAATCCAAACAATATTTTTAAAAATTATAACATTAAATTAAAAAAATAATTAACGGTCCACGTCAGCCCTCCGTTAAGATTGACGGCGAGTGTATTGCACTCTCCAAAAGATTTAGCCCTAAATTGACACTTTACCCCTAATTGAAGCGAATTTGGAACGTTTTATCCCAAATAGACCAAATTAAAACGTTGTGCCCCAAATTAAGCCGAACCAGAAACATTTTGCCCTTAATTGAGCAATTAGCCTTAAAACTAAAAGAACTAAGGGCTAAATTGTCATAGCAGCAGCCTTAATCTCAACCTAAGCTGCCTTCTTCCCTTAATCTCATCTTAAGCCATTTAGTTAGCCATGTGTTTTTCCCCATTTTTTTGGCTGGATATCTTTCCCCAATTGAAATACCCTTAATTGTAAAAGAAACAAGGAATTGGGAAAAAGACGATGGGAAAGAAATAGAGGAGAGGAGACGGGGCTTTTTCAATTGGAACGGAAAAAAAAAACAAGTAGGTTACAAATAGGTAGTAATTAAGGTTATAAAGGTAATTGCCATTTTCTTCTTAAAAATTCTGTAAAGTATGATTTACTCACTAATAATTATTTATTTTCATTGTACTAATTAATAAAAATTCTTAATAAACCACCCCTTTTTGAAAATTTCCCTAAAATTAATTATCTTAGGTGGAGTAGCCTAGTTTGCTATAGTAAGGAACTTCACCAAATTTATATGTTTATCCTCACTTAGATAAAACTTTGGCTTATACAAAACTTTAGGCTTGAGATTTCACACACATATTACATATATATCTCATAAAAAATACGTTAAAACAGAGAAAACGAGAACTAAATCCCTAAACCCATAACTAGATAAAGATCATCTTCAAGGAATTTTCGGCCTAAACAATAACCCATGCAATTTTCAGCAAACCCTAAAACCACGTTCTAACCCTAAACCACTATTATGTTAATCACTAGTCAATTGATTAATTTAACTCTTAATCAATCATTATCTCACCAAAATACCCATTTATTTATACCCAAAACAGCGCACTAACCTTCAATACACATAGGCAAATCATCTGTTTCATTATTCGGTTTTTCTGTCGCCATCCGTATCATCTCTTTCTTCTTTACTCTGCTTTCATCTTCCCCACCGCGCTTTCCCATCGCCAATGGTTTAGGGTTTGTCGATTTACAAATATGGGTTCAAGGCATGGACAACGATGGTGACTCGTTTGGAAATTTTGAGGAAAGAGTTTGGAGTTTGTTGTTTGTTTTGGGAGAAAAGTAGAGAGTAAGATGGATGGTCGAGAGTCTAGAGTGAGAGAAAGATTTTCTTTTTTTTTTTTTTTTTTTTTTTTTTTTCCGGGTTAAATTCTTATTTTAAATATAAAATAAATTAGAAATTAAAAAGTCAAATATTACGAAAAAAAATTAAATTTCTAAGGTTTTTTTTAATAAAAAATTAATTTTCACGTGACATGTTGTGATTGGACCACGTCATCCATCTCAGAAGGGTAAAGCAACTTAAGAGCCACATCAGCAAAGTTGACAGTTCAATTAAATAGAGGGACTAAATTGATCACTTTCCAATAGTAGAGGGACTAAATTGACAAATTCATAATGGAGGGACTAAAATGATCTTTTTTCTATGGTACAGGGACTATTTAGGTTCTTTGACCGACACATGTACGTAAACATAAATAGGGATATTTATGACAAATATTTTCAAACGCGGCTTTTGATTTTTTGTTTTAAAGGAAATTTTGAGTTTGATCTTTTTTTTTCTTTATTATCTATCAACTTGAATGTAAATCTATTTTCATTTGATGATATGTTAGTTAATACTCCCTCCCATTCAAAAAAAATGAAACATTTTATCTTTTGCAGTCTTTCAAAATAAGTGAAACAATTATAAAACCAATGAAATTTTACTCTTTTTTCCATATATACCCCCTAAGTGTTAATTAAGGTGGTTGAACTTTCAAGTGGTCTTGGAAAATTGGGATGGGAGAGAAGATTTATTAATTAATTAATTATAAAAATTTTTAGAAGGGTAATTATGCCATTTTAAGTGAGTTTTTACTAAATTTAAAACCAACTATCATTGCCTTGGTCTGTGTAATATTCCTAGTGTATCACTTATTTTGAATGAGAGGGAGTATTGATTAATCTTTATAGACCAAATCTTTAACCAATAATTGGTTAGTTTGATATTGAGTTTTGTGAATAGACTCACCCCATAATGAATCCACCCTAGAATAAAGTTAACTTGTGTTTATCTATACTATACATAAAAGTACGAGTTTTGTAAAATTTTTGAATAGACCATTATACCCTTATTTTTCAAACATATTTCTTAAATGCCATTGCTTAACTATTACTATAGTTTTATTCTACTAAAAAATCTATTTTTATTCAATTAAATCTAATATCTTTATAATTATTTATTTTTACCATTTATTATTTTTCAATAAAAATTTGGATATATTAAATTTTTTTAATATACAGTTTTATTTTAGTAAAAACTCTATTTTCATTTAATTAAATTCAATACAAGAGGGTCACTCCGCGCTAGCGCTGCAGAGAACTTTTCATTACAATCATTTTGTTATAGTCATGGACGGATATAGGGTGGGGGCACGAAGGTTATATAAGAAAGCTATTATAGTCTTTTCGTTACAACCTTTTTGTTACAGTCACAATTGTTAAATCTATCCAAATACAACCCTTGGGAAATATTTTTGCATTTATACAAACAGGGAGATTGCATACTCTCTCCGTCCCTTTTTAGATGTCCTTTTTAACCATATCACAAACACAAAAAAAAGTTATTTTGCTAACTTTTTAGCAAATTTAAGCTTTCTTTCCATTTCTACCCTCCTCGTCCCCTCATGCTTTAAATATGGTGGTTGAGATAATGGTCAATTAGATGAATTAAATAGGGTTATATAAGTAAAACAGACCATAATTAGCTCACGGTGGGCATCTAATTATGGACTCTGCTCAGAAGTTTAACCGAGAAAAAGCCAATTTTGTCATTATAGATAGCAATGCCACTCCACCAGGAATCGAAGAGGGATTTATTGATGCCAATTCTAAAGAGATGAATTTCGTTTCAGAGTGTGATGAGGATCTTTAGCTAGTAAGGAACTCGACCTGGAAGTTTGTATTCCAGATGATCATCGTAGTTGGCTGGAGAAGAGTGTGGTTATTCTTTTGAAGACAGAGGCCAAATCTGAATATGTGATTTCTGTTATCACCGCTTCTGATCTTAAAGTTGAGATTAGAGAACATAGTAATGTTATGTTACTCCTATCTTTGGACGATGAAGACTTGATTGATGATTGCATTATGATGGTGAAAGACAAGTGTATTGGTTCTGTTTTTCAGATTTATCCTTAAGAGTGTGTTTGGATGAGGATTTTCAAGAAAGATTTTCATTTTAATAGAGATTTTTTAAAATCTAAAAATAGAATTCTTGATTTGGCAAGAAAAGAGTTGGATTTTTAAATCTCCTAAGAATTTGGAGAGGGATTTTTAGAGGGCCCAAAACCTCTCTTCAAAATCCTTCTCCAATGGTGTTTTTTCAAAAACCCTTGTCTTTTTAACTAACCACCTATATTTATTAACTTTCCATTTTCTTCATACCATTTTTATTCTTATAGATTACATGATAAAAACTTATTCCTAAAATAATTTTTTTCACTCCCACATTTTATTAATAAAATCTATACATATTTACAATTCTAGTGATACCCATATTGCATATTTTTCCATTTTAATATTATTTTCTATAATTAATCTTTAAGTTTATTATAACATTTTAAAATAGTTTATGATTTCCCTCTACAAATTATGTATCCAAACCAAATAATTTAAAAGTCATCTTTTCAAATATATGCATTTTAGAATTTTGTCTTTTGAAAAATCTTAAAATAAAAAAAACATTAATTTTTTTCTACAATGAAACAACATTAATTAGTTTACACACCAACAAAACTAATGCAATGACATAAAAAGACATGGAGGGTAGATAGACGGAGGGAGCAGCATGGTACTTTTGAGTAATTAACCATGTGTAAATCATCAAAAGGAGGGGAAAACGGTGAGAACATCATTAATAATCCAAAATGTTAAAATGACACATAAAGACAGTCATTTTCAAACAAAATTATTAAGCTTAAAAGGGTTTTAAAGTAATCAGCCATGTGAGAAAAGACCAAAACGGGGCGATTAGCTCTTCTCTGGTTGAAAGTTGAAAGGGGTTGTGAGTATTTTCCAGAGTGTACAAAATTAATTTATAGTATATATTTTATAATTATTTTGTTTTTACCATTTTAATTTAGAAAATTATTGTGATTCTTTCTATTTAATAATTTAATATATTATGATTAAAAATTATTATTTCCCTAACGTGGAATTATTTTATTTGACTTAGAATTAATTTTTTGATTATTTTATTTGACTTAGAATTAATTTTTTGATTGATAAATGCAACTGTTACTGTGGGTTTAAATTTGTTGTTTTACTTTGTTAATATTTTTCTTTGTGTGGGATAATTTCTTTTGTTACTTTGATAGTAAAACCCAATGTATATACAAATGGGCTGATCGGGTTGGATTTGGGTTCGGTCAGTTTCAGGTTAAGGAAATTTTGGGTTATAAGGGTTCGGTTAATTTTCGGTTTCAGTTTGGGTTTTGATCGTTCAAATGTCGGGTCATTTAGTATTGGGTCAATTTTGGTTCAGATATTTTTCAGTTTCGGGTCATATGGTTCCGATAGTTTCGGGTTTGAGTCTCTGATTTTCAGGTTCAGGTCTTCTAAGATTCGAGACATTTACATATAATTAATCTTGATTCGAGTAATTTCGGATTAATCACTCGGGTTGATCGGGTTTGGGTCATTAAGGATTTGGGGTCAGGTCATTTCGGTTTCGGATTGAGTGGATTTTATGGTCGAATCGAGTTGGATCAGGTTTGGTTTCAAGCAGTCAAGTCGAATACCCGCAGTCGGACAAAATTTTGCCAACTCTAATAATAGGCTTCTTAATACAAATCTAGTAGTATACTTAAGATTTTAATCTTCATTTAATTTAAAATAGATTGGTTCACATGAAAGTGAGGACTAGTTAAAAAAAAACACCAAAGTCCAAACCTTCTTGATTTCAAAAAAAAAAAAGTAAATTTCTCTCCTAGGGTTATTTCCTTGTGAGTGCTTTCTCTTGTCTGCGTACAAGTCTTTCTTTTGTCGGCTGTGCAAATTTTCTTGTTTTTTTCTCTTCTGTTTCTTAATTCAATTATGGCAGAAGGGCTATCTGATCTGTTGGATAGCTTTCATCTCACAGAGGAGGAAACATTGGAGGTAGCGGTTGATCAAAACCTAATTACAGAAACGTTGGAGGAGGGGAAATCGTGTTTAATAGGCAAATTGTTATCCCGCCGACCTGTTAACATCGATGTGATGAGGAACGTTATGCACATGGTTTGGAAACTCTCTGGTGGGCTGCAAATTCGGGAGATTGGGGAAAAATCATATATCTTTCAATTTGAGATTGAATTGGAGAAAGAAAGAGTTTTTCAACAGACCCCCTGGAATTTTAATAAGGCTCTTCTAGTATTGAAACCTTATGATGCTTTTGATTGTGTGGAGGATCTCAAACTGGATGGATGTTCTTTTTGGGTACAAGCTCACGACCTTCCTCTTGGTTTCATGAATGAAAACGTGGGTAAGGTTATTGGGGATTCTCTTGGGGTTGTCGAGGAGATTGAGACTTGTGGTGATAAGGTAGCTTGGGGAAAATTTCTACGATTCAGAGCCCGGTTGAATGTTAACAAACCTCTGTGGAGAGGCATGATATTGACTACACCGAATGGAGGGAAAATCCTTATAAGTTTTAGGTACGAGAGACTTCCAGATTTTTGCTATGTTTGCGGCTGTTCAACTCATGTGGAGAATGAATGTGAAAAAGCGGTAATTATGAGGAGAGATAAGGGGAAAGTTATTAACGAGTATGGGCCATGGCTGAGAGTAGAGGTTCCTCGGTCGAGAGGTTTGAAGTTCAATGGCCTAGGGATTAGTGGGACACGAACTGGGAAAGGGGAAGACAGGGAGCAATCAGTGAATGGGAAGCAGTCTGGTGAGGGAGCTTTGATGGAAGCAAAGAAAAAGCAACCTATTGTAAAACCGAAAGTAGCTTTGGCTGTAATAGCAAACCCGGAGTACCAAGATGATAATACGGGGCTGATGAATTCTCAAAAACCTGATGAAGTGCAGTATAAGGAGGGACTTATGATCAGAGATAGGCAGGGAGTTTTGAATTTGCCGCACAATCAAATGGTGGGAGCTAAGGAACAGGTTACTCATATGGATTTGGAAAAATCTGAAAAAGATGGGGTTAATTTTATTTTTAAGGCCAATAATGGTTCCTCCAATAATGGTGGTGATCGTCAATTTAGCAAAAAATGGAAACGAGCGGCTCGGTCATCTTCTATGGTGGAGGGGGGTCTTAAAACTAATGTGGGAAACGTTTCTGGTAAGAAAAGATCGGGGTCGAAAGGAGCTTTGGTTTGGGAAAGGAAGAAGAGTAGGGATGATTGTGCAATAGAGTCGGAGAGTATCTCTCAATATAATACTCCTATTTTGGCGGAGGTTGGTAACAATAGCCAACCCCGCCATGCATCATGAGTATTCTGGCTTGGAATTGTTAGGGCTTGGGGGCAGTCAGGGCAATTCCGAAAGTACAACAGGTGTTGAATAAACACCGCCCTCAATTAGTTTTTCTTAGTGAAACGAAGAGGAGTAGTAGTGAGATGGAATGGTTAAGGTCGAGATGGGGGTTTTCGAATTGTTTTTCAGTTGATTGTAGAGGTAGGAGTGGCGGTCTAGCGATGTTATGGCAGGAGGCATGGGAGGTTTCTATTATGAGCTACTTCTCATATAGATGTTCAAATTATTGATGAAGAAGGTTCACTTCCTTGGCGATTTACGGGTTTCTACGGGAATCCAGTTACACAAAGAAGAAGTGAATCATGGGCTTTGATACGTAAATTGAAGGAGAATAGCTCATTACCATGGGTTATAGGAGGGGATTTTAATGAAATCGTGGATGGATCAGAGAAGGTTGGGGGTCCTATTCGGCCATTTGCGCAAGTCCAAGCTTTTAGAAATGTGATTTCGGAGTGTGAGTTGGAACACTTAACGGTGACAGGTCCTGATCTTACTTGGAGGTGTGGTAGGGGAGATGCTGCAGTATTTGAACGATTAGATCGTTTCCTTGTATCGAACACTTGGAAAAATTGGTTTGGATTTTCTATAGAAAAACATGATTTTTCTAGCTTTTCTGATCATTTGCCCATAATTCTAAATATTGTTGATCATAAAATTCAAACTGAAAATAGACACTCTTCTTGGAAGTATGATAATTTTTGGACAAGGCATGAAGAGTTTCGTAAGGTTGTGGTCGAGACATGGGGATCAGGTGGTACATACATTACAGGCGCTTTCGGCCAAAATTAAAGACTGCTCGATGGGTTTTGCTGCTTGGAATAAAGCCATGTATGGCTCTCTTGGTATCAAATTAGAAAAAGTCAAAAAGGAGATTTTAGATTATTATGGTGCTAGGAGGGTTGGTGAGAATCTGGATAGGTTGAATGCTTTGCTCATGGAACATGCGGAGTTGGAAAAATGCAAGGAAATATATTGCCGGCAAAGGGCAAAATCTCTACGGCTTCGAGAGAGTGATAGGAACACATCCTTTTTTCATAATTTTGCATCGCAAAGGAAGAAGGATAATTCCATCTCGAAAATAAAGGATGTTGTGGATATTTGGAGAGTTAAAAGTGGAGATATTGAAAGTGCTTTTATTGCATATTTTGAAATTTTGTTTGCTTCTTCTCAGGAAATGATGCCGGATGGGTTTTGTGATAATATCAAAACCAGGTTGACAAAGGAGCATTTGGACTTGTTATCTATGCCTTGGGAGGCTTCGGAGGTGAAAAATGCCATAGATCAAATGAATCCATCGAAGGCACCTGGGCCTGATGGCATGCTGCTATGTTTTTTCAAAAGTATTGGGATGTTTTAGGTACTGAGGTGATTGATGCTGTGTTGGGATTTTTAAATGGATGAAGGTGGTGGCCAGATTTAAATGCTACTAATATTGTTTTGATTCCCAAAATTAAGAAGCCTACAGTGCCTGCAGATTTCCGTCCGATCAGCCTATGCAATATTCTTTATAAGATTGTTTCTAAAGTGCTTGCAAACCGACTGAAACAGATTTTGCCTGAGATCATCTGTGAGAATCAAAGTGCCTTTGTTCCGGGTAGGTTGATTTATGATAATGCGTTAGTAGCATATGAGACTATTCATCATTTGAAAAGTAAAAAGGGTGGTAAGAATGGATGTATGGCTTTGAAACTGGATATGAGTAAAGCATATGATAGGGTGGAATGGGATTATTTGGAGAAGGTGATGAAGACTATGGGGTTTCCGAGTAATTGGATTTCATTGATTATGACTTGTGTACATACTGTCTCTTATTCGGTCATTGTTAATGGTAAGCAATGTGGTAATTTTGCTCCATCTCGAGGAATCCGTCAAGGGGATCCTATTTCTCCGTACCTTTTCCTTCTTTGTGTTGAAGGTTTATCAGCTTTATTGAATAATGCTGATGCTCTAGGAGTTATACAAGGTGTTTCAGTGTGTAGAGCAGCTCCACGAGTTACCCATTTATTGTTCGCAGATGATAGTTTACTCTTTGCTCGAGCAACTTTGGAAGAGGCAAAATCTATTTTGGATCTATAAAGCAGTATGAGCAGGCATCAGGGCAGCTTGTGAATATAGACAAATCGGCAGTGTATTTCAGCAATAACACTATAATGGCGGATAGGGAAGCAATCAAACAGAGGTTGGGAGTATCGAAAACATTGACAGGTGACAAATATTTGGGGTTACCAATTCTAATTGGTAGGGAGAAGAAAATTCACTTCCAACATATCAAAGATCGTATTTGGAATCGCATTCACCATTGGCAAAGTAAATTGTTGTCGACTGCAGGTAAAGGGGTTCTTATTCAAGTGGTGGCTCATGCAATCCCTGTATATGCTATGAGTTGCTTTAAATTCCCGAAAACTTTAGTTAAAGATCTCAATATGATTTTAGCAAAGTTTTGGTGGAGTCATGGAAGAAACAACAAGGGCATTCATTGGGTTACTTGGGAGGATTTGTGCACTTCAAAATTGGATGGGGAATTGGGTTTTAGAGATTTTGAAGTTTTTAACTTGGCCTTTCTAGCTAAACAAGGGTGGCGATTCATCCATAATACAGCTACTCTTTGCTACAAAATTTTTTGAGCTAAGTTTTTTCCAACTGGTTCGTTTATGGATGCTAAGCTAGGTGCTACTCCTTCCTATGTTTGGCGCAGCATCTTGGAGGGGAGGGAAGTTATGAAGTTGGGATCAAGATAGCGAATCGGGGATGGTATGTCAGTAAGAATAATGGAGGACACTTGGATACCGAGCTTGCCTATGGAGAAACCTAGTTCAATTGCTCCAAACACCCTTAGTTATGGAACGGTGGCAGAACTAATAAATCAAGAAGAGAGATGCTGGAATGAAGACCTTTTGAATACTCTGTTTTGGCCGAATGAAGTGGAAGCCATAATGGATATCCAGCTTTGTTCATACCGGGTTGAGGACAAACTTGTATGGGCTGCTTCCAAGATGGGAATGTTTACAGTCAGGTCTGCTTATCATGTAGCCAGGATAGTTTTAGAGCATGAAGTCGATTTGATCGAGCTCCGTAATCCGGTGCGGAAGCTTCTTTGGTCTGCTCATGTGCTTCCCAAGGTAAAATACTTTACTTGGCGATTAATGCACGGCTTTGTTCCTGCTCGTAATATTCTGAAATTAAAACATTTTGATGTGGAGGATTCGTGTTGTGTTTGTGGGGAGCCGAATGAAACATTAAAGCATGTCTTTTTTGAGTGCCAATTTGCAAAGTTAGTTTGGAGAGGTGTAGCTAATTGGATGGATGATTTTTGTTTAAATCTTTGGATCCTTGCTAAACAAAAAGGCTACCTTGATAAAGTTTTTACTTGCTTGTGGATGCTGTGGTTTAATCGGAACCTTTGTCTTCATGAGGGGAAATGCACGTTAAGTTCTCTGTTGGTACAAAAAGTGGAGATCATGGTGAAGGATTTTGAGGATGGCATGCAATGCATCAATGGTGAAAGACGAATTACTAAGAATCAAATTTCAAGTCAGTGGGTGCCGCCACATAATGGAGTATTAAAGCTAAATTGTGACGCTGCTTACAACCAACAAACGGGGCTGACCACTTTGGGAGTCGTGATTCGAGATGATGCCGGTGCCATAGTCCTTGGAGGGGTTAGTAAGATTGAAGATGTTGATAGTGTCCTTCATGTAGAATGTTTGGCCATTATGTTTGGCCTTGAGGAAGCATGGGAACATGGTTACTCATCGTTGATTGTTGAATCTGACAGCAAACAGGCTATCGAAGAGATACGGAAGGGTATCAATTCTCTATGGATGGGTGCTTCATTAGTCCATGAAATATTGTTCCTTTCCTCTCAGTTTGAATTTATCTCTTTCGATTTTGTCAAAAGGGATGCAAATGTTCTTGCTCATAATATTGCTCATTCTGAATGTAGGGTGGGGTTCAAAGGGTGTGATTAGGCTATTTACCTGCACACATTTGTAATCCTTCTCCTTCATAATATGGATAAATGATCTGCCTTTATCTCAAAAAAAAAAAAAAAGTATAGTCATCAATTTGAGTTGTGGGCTTGGCCAGACTCGTTGTCAAGCTATAATTTAAGGCCCAGGTTAATTATACTGTATTTTTAAGAAAAACCTTATTCGTTTTGTTCAAAAGTACAAGAATGGCACTATATATATATATATATATATATATATATATAAACGATATTTAGATTTTAGAAAGCCATATGGAGCCACTTCTCAGTTCTCAGTTCTCACAGTCTCACATCAGCAGCTCTGGCGCTTTTTCCATCTTCTCTCCGTCCGTTGTTCATCTATCTCCTCTTCCCCTCCATTTCTTCTTAAGCTGCCTTGTCTCTGCATCCTTTCCTCTCAAAGATTTTTTTGTTTCATGCCGCTTGGTTTTCCTTGTGGATTGTGTTTCTTATTCTTCTGCTCGTACTTCTATTTCCGCATCACCATGATTCTTTGATTGATTTATATGGTATTTTCTCATGTTTTTTGTCTGCGAAGCTGGGACTATGGGTATAGTGAATATTTGTATTCTTAATTCTAATTTCATGTCTTCTGTTTCTTCTTTTTTAGAAAATCAATATCAATAACCAGCTGCAGAGAGTTCACTTGCCATTTTATTATTTCAAATTTTAAATATAAGGTGAGGTTCCTCAACTTCTCTCCCCATCTATCATCTATCTAGAGTTTCATTGTTCTTTACCGTTTGGGCTGACTAAGAGATAGTAGCATTAGAGTTTTAACGAGTACCAATCTTACGTGTTTCCTTAGTTGAAGAGTGCTTTCTTTCTCAATTAATTTGGAAATTTATTTGATATGCTTGATGATTTTATTTAGATGTGAGCTCTAACACTACTAATCTCTTTATTTTCAAAATGTTATCTTTTGTATGATTTCGTAGAGAATGGTTATAGTTTCTATATATATTGATTGATGATTGATTTACATGCCCTTCTTGCATTATATGAATTTTAATAAGCATTCTTTAACTATGGGTAACTAGCTTTTGCAGATGGGTAGTTAAACAACTTTAGCACTCAAAACCAACGCTGCATTACTTTTTCAATCAAATATCCGAAGGAGTCCAACGCTAAAGATAAGTGGAATAAAAGGGGATCTCAGTGAGGCTCCAAGGAGAAAGGTACGTGGAGCAGAAGGGGAGCCGAGTATTTTAAGAACTGTTACGTGAGGAAATGGTCATTCTTCTCTTTCTGATAATTTCTCCTCATGTTGCTTATAGTGTAAATTTGCTTACTTATTATAGCCTCATCGATTGCACAATACAGATAATTCAGTATGATTCCCGAAGTGAGATGACTTTTTTTCCTTGACAATAGACTAATTTTTGATGCTTTCATTTGTTTGGTTAGAAAAAGAAAGTAAAACTCTATGGAACCTAAACAGAAGTTCTTTGAAGATTTAAGAATATTTAGGATTTCCTGTCACTTCTTATTGTAGTGTTGACTACAAGCACC
Organism: Corchorus capsularis; assembly: GCA_001974805.1. Lineage (NCBI taxonomy): Eukaryota > Viridiplantae > Streptophyta > Magnoliopsida > Malvales > Malvaceae > Corchorus > Corchorus capsularis. The sequence goes on along the minus strand of AWWV01014183.1, from coordinate 38,556 downwards.
CCTGTTCTTTTGGGCTCCAATTGCTTTTCTTTCTTATGAATACTGATGAAATACTGATTTATTTATTTTGTACTTGAACTTGTCAGCTTTAGAGCTCATTGATCTCCCACTCTTTTGCTTTTAGTATTTATGTTATTCTCTTTATGTTTCATGAATCATCCTTTTCTTTTTGCATTAGATTACATAGACAATTTCTTGCTAAGCTCAATTTGTAATCATTTTTTTTAAATGTACTTTATATGTGGAAATTGTTCTAACAAATATTTGGCTGCTTGATTATGGCAAAGTTTAGTTGCCTTGACTTAGGAGGTTGACTAACAGTACTTGATGTTGAACCACAGCTTTCTGAATTACTTGGAGCTTGCTTCTCTCTGCATTTATTCTTTTTACTTATATATTTTATGGGTCTTTGTTTTTATTTTGGCATTAATTTTCTGATTTCAAAGAAGGACTCAGCATGCTCTGCTTACTGTTATACGATTTTGCTTGGATTCAATTATTATGAGTATAATGTACATATTTGTTTGCATTGTTCAGAATCTTTCATTTAAACCTTTAATTGTTTTTTTTCCAGATCAGTTGGTCTGGATTGTAATTACTTGTCCAAGTTTTAGAGGCAATTGCCTACCACAAATAAAATTAGTGTCTTTGAACTCATTGAGTATGTTGTTGAGATGTATATATTGTTGTTGAAAGCTGCTTCTCATTCTATATAATGTTTTGGCAAGAATACTATGTTTGTATGGTAGTTATGCATGTTAATAAAGATCTCACTGATGTTTTATTCGCGTTCTGCAATCTCCCAATTTGAATATTTATGTTAAGATATTGCCATATAAATTAAGTTCTTTTAACTTTCTTGCCAAATGAACTCAAGCTATAAACATTAAAGCTATATTTATTTATTTTCTCTTAAAAAAAATCCTTTTTAGTTAGTTTACCAAAAGTTTGCTGATTACTCTTCTTCATTTTATTATTATTTTTTTTTTGTTTTTTTACCAAGATAAGTTTGCAAAAGTTAATGTGTGTCATAGTGATGCACTCTTGGGGAATAAAATTGGAGACCATTTTTCATAGGAAGGTAATTCAATTGGAGGCTTGACACAGTTTGGGTTAGGAATCTCAATGTTTTGTAGTCAAGACTGGTGCTTTTGTGCTTCGTGTTAGGCAGAGTATTTGGAATCATTTTGTAAGATATGAAATTCCTTATAGTTGCTTAGACAGTCTATTATAGGTCAAGAACTTTGCTTTGGCTTGGGAAGATTTATCGATATTGTCATTAAAAGAAGGAAAGTTGTCTGTTGCATAATGGATACAGATATGTGAATACTACATTATAAATTACTCCTACCAGATTTATTTAATTGTAAATAAAGATCGATATATGATTATATATAAATTAATCCTACCAGATTTATTTAATTGTAAATAAAGATCGATATATGATTATATATTTCAGCAATACACCTATATATTTGTTAGATTCTTCAACCGTTAACAGAAAAAAAAAAAAATAGAAATGAGCTACAGGAGAATGATTTGAAAAAAAAAAATGATCATCTCGCAGCATAGTGCAGGTCTATTATTATTATCTTCATAAAATAAAATTTAGCTTTTTTGGGTAGTTATCAAAAATTTGCTGGCCTGTATTTTTTTTTTGTGATAGTGAGCATTTTTTCCCCACATAAAACAACAGGATATTATTCAACTAAAACTGAAAAGTACAATAAGATGGTTTAGATACATAATGAGTAGCTATCGTATTTGATTTATCAAAGAGGAGCAGGGGATTGAACTCTGTTTGTGGTGCATTATGTAGATGAGAACTTCTAGTGTATCAATTTCGGTCCTTTTCATCTAAAGGCTATCGATTTTTCTTTTTTCATATTTGCCTTATTCTTCCAAGATCAGCTCTAACCAATTTCAATTGTCTTTTTGTGCAGGTTGTTGTGATGAAGGCCAATGAGAGGGCAACGGCATACACACACACACAGAAGCCTATTCCCCCAACTTATTAACTCGTCCAAGTCATGCTGGAATCATTCCAACTCGATGCGACTCAAATATTTCTCCAGAACTCTACCTACCTCCGAGTCAAACTCATTTCTTCACCATTCTTTCTTGTCAACGATTCATCCCCAGTTAACTCACTCGAGCCCAAACCCACAACTTAGTCTATCTCCAGAACATCAAACATACGCCCAACTACTAAGGTTGTGCCTCGAACAATGCAGAAAAGTCAAAACTCCATACACGTTCGACGAACTGTCTCTGACAAGAGAGCTTCCTCTAAAATCCGGCAAAATGATACATGCGAAGGGGTTGAAACTTGGGTTTTCGTCAAAAGGATTGTTGGGAAATGCAATTCTTGACCTTTATTCCAAATGTGGAAATATTGACTCTGCTGAGAAGGCATTCCGTGGACTTCAAAAGAGAGATATTTTGGCGTGGAACTCAATTATTTCCATGTATTCAAAACGAGGATTGGTTGAAGAAGTTGTTAAGAGATTCGGAGCACTGCTGAATTCTGGGGTATTGCCAAATGAATACACATTTTCTGTTCTTTTATCTGCTTGTGCTAGGTTGAAAGATGTCGAATTTGGAAGGTTAGTGCATTGTTTTGTTGTTAAAATGGGGCTTCAGTCGAGTTCTTTTTGTGAAGGTGCTCTGATTGATATGTATTCCAAGTGTAATCTTGTGACTGACGCTAGACGGGTATTTGATGGTTCGATGGCTCTCGACACAGTTTCTTGGACGTCAATGATCGCAGGTTATGTTCAGGTTGGTTTGCCTGAGGAGGCACTGAAGGTGTTTGAAAGCATACAGAAAGTTTTTCCTGTTACTGATCAGGTGGCTGTTATTACTATCATAAATGCTTTTGTCAGCTTAGGTAGACTTGATGATGCATGTGCCTTGTTTTCCCAGATGCCTTATCCAAATGTTGTAGCATGGAATGTGTTGATTTCTGGGCATGCCAAGAGAGGTTATGAGGCAGAGGCTATTGAAATTTTTCAAAATATGAGGGCATCGGGGGTTAAGTCCACACGATCCACATTAGGAAGTGTGTTGAGTGCAATCGCTAGTTTAGCAGCTCTACGGTTTGGCCTATTAGTTCATGCTGAAGCAATTAAACAAGGGTTAAATTCTAATGTTTATGTGGGAAGCTCTTTAATCAGTATGTATGCCAAGTGTGAGAAAGTTGATGCTGCAAAGAAAGTATTTGATGAGTTAGATGAGAAAAATGTTGTCCTCTGGAATGCAATGCTTGGAGGCTATGCCCAAAATGGGTATGCTGACGAAGTCATTCACTTGTTCTATCAGATGACTGGTTCTGGTTGTCAACCTGATGAATTTACCTTTACTAGTGTCTTGAGTGCATGTGCTAGGTTAGAATGTCTAGAAATAGGTCGCCAGTTTCATGCATCTATTCTCAAGAACAAATATTCATCTAATTTGTTTGTGGCAAATGCATTAGTTGATATGTATGCAAAATGTGGGGCTTTAAAGGAAGCAAGGCAGCAATTTGACATCATAACAAAACGAGATAATGTTTCGTGGAATGCAATTATTGTTGGATATGTGCAGGATGGTGATGAGCTAGAGGCTTTTAACTTGTTTCGAAGAATGATTTCGTATGGAAATGTACCTGATGAAGTGTCCTTGGCCAGCATAGTAAGTGCCTGTGCAAATGTCCATAATCTTGAGCAAGGGAAGCAACTCCATGGTCTTGCAGTCAAATCTGGTCTAGAAACGAGCCTCTATGCAGGAGGTGCCCTTATTGACATGTATGCTAAGTGTGGGGCCATTGAGAATGGATGGAAAGTTCTTTGTGCTATGCCTCAACAGAGTGTGGTTTCTATGAATGCTATGATTGCTGGATATTCACCAAACAATATAAATGAAGCTATGATCCTATTTCGAGAGATGCAGGTTGATGGATTGAAACCATCTGAAGTTACATTTGTTAGCCTTTTAGATTCTTGCAATAAACCTCATAGGTTAAACATTGGAAGGCAAATCCATTGTCTTATAGTAAAGAGGGGTCTTTTGTATGATGAAGAATTCTTGGGGGTGTCTCTCCTAGGCATGTACATAAATTCCTTTAGAAATGCAGATGCAAGAGTCCTGTTTGCAGAGTTCCAAAACCGAAAAAGTGCAGTCTTATGGACTGCTTTAATTTCAGGTCATACGCAAAATGAATGCAATGAGGAGGCTTTACTCTTCTTTCGGGAAATGCATAGCTACGATGTTTTACCTGACCAAGCAACATTTGTTAGTGTCCTCAGAGCATGTGCTATTTTATCATCTTTGCCAGAAGGGAAACAGATCCACACTCTCATTTATCACACTGGTTATGGCTTAGATGAGTTAACAACTGGTGCCCTTGTTGATATGTATGCTAAATGTGGGGAAGTAAAATGTTCTGCACAAGTTTTTGTGGAGATGAAGAGCAAGAATGATGTTTTTGGCTGGAACTCAATGATAGTTGCTTTTGCTAAAAATGGTTATGCAGAAGATGCATTGAGAATTTTTGTTGAGATGCAGCAAAAACGTGTAATGCCTGATGATGTCACATTCCTTGGTGTTCTTACTGCATGCAGTCATGCTGGGAAGGTATCTGAAGGTCGTCAGATTTTTGACATGATGGTTAACTATGGGATTGAACCAAGAGTTGATCATTGTGCCTGCATTGTTGATCTTCTTGGACGATGTGGTTTTCTTAAAGAAGCAGAGGATTTCATTGACAGTCTAAAATTTGAACCTGATGCTAGGATTTGGGCTGCCCTACTTGGTGCCTGTAGAATACATGGAGATGAAATTATGGGTCGGCGGGTTGCGGAGAAACTGATTGAATTAGAGCCCCAAAATTCTTCATCCTATGTGCTGCTCGCTAATATATATGCTGCATCAGGAAACTGGGATGAGGCTAATGCTTTGAGGAAGGCAATGAGAGAAAATGGAGTGCAGAAGTTCCCTGGATGTAGCTGGATTGTCGTGGGACAGAAGACAAATTTGTTCGTTGCAGGGGATAAGTCTCATCCTAAAGCAGATGAAATTGAAGTAATTTTGAAGGATTTGGTAGCATTGATGAGAGAAGATGGGTATGCTCCTGAAGTCAATTCAGTTTTGGATGAGGAAGAGTGAGAAATGCCTTGCTTTCACTATAATGTTCTTGTAAAGCATTTGGCTGAAAGGCTGGGGCTAAGAATAATCACACATATCTGTGGCCAACAATCAAGTTGCTGCTGGTATGAAAGAACCTAATCAGCACCAAAGGTGTCTGAGAAGAATGGTTTGACATCTGATGTAGAATATAAACCTTAATTGTCTGACATGAATAATGAAAATCAAATGGAGAATTTGGACCTGAAGAGAAATCTCAAGAAGAAACATGTACTACATCAGAAGAACCGGTGAAGATAGAGGGAAAAGTACAAGGGGAGCTCAAACCGTCAAGAGTTTTGGAGGTTTTTCCACAAATATCTATTTTGCATATATATAATTGTATGCTTATGCCCCATTACTAGTCATGGCCATTTTCTGAGCTATATTTCTGTTGAATTTCTAGGCCTTGTCAGCATCTGGGTTAAGGGCTGGGAGATATGCGCAGGAAGTAGAAGGGATTGGTCAAGTTGTTGCCTTAGACAATGAAAAGGGTACTGTGGATGTAATATTTTCTGAATGTTCTACGTTATCTATTGAATTATCATTTTGGGTTAATGGAGGATCCGTACTTGCTGCCATTTTTGTTCTATGGATGTCCATGCTTTATATTACCACAAACAAAGATATATTACTTGTAAATAGTTGATTTGCTGCTAATATTACCTATACTGTGTGTGTACTTGCGAGGGCAGTTGAAACTTGCCAGAGAAACATAAAGTTCAATGGTTCTGTAGCATGTTCACAAGTGGAGTCACATTGCTGATGCTCGTGTATACATTCTTACACATTCTAAAGAATTTGATGTGGTATGCATCTGCTGTTTTATACTATAAATTATCAACTTTACTTATGTAAATCTTGTTATGCATATATGCATAGGCAGAATTTGAGCTGATATGCATAAGATAATTCTTTAAAACCCATCTTCTATAAGAAAAAAATTTTAATCAGTTTGAAAATGTAATTGATTTCTGTTATTTACTCATTGTTATTAACCCATGATTAATGAGCAACTTTTATTGTTCCCAGTCTGTTTCAGGTTGATCATGATCCTTATGGTTCCCCTTCTGTGTTCCTGGACTCTGCAGTTCAATCTGTTATTTATGGGGGCATGGGGAGGTTTTCTTTTCCAAGTAAGAATGTAGTACCTTTACTTCATCTGAATTTGACTTTGAATACATGGGCTCAACTTTTAACTACTTGTGGAAACAGATATCAATCATACCCATTGAGAGGAAAATATTGCCAAGAGATGGCTTTGAGGATCTCCTAGCCTGCATTGAGGTACTTTCACGTCCTTCAGATAGCATATTCTTTTAGCTTTAAAAACACATTATATGGTGTACAAATCCTGCTCTGTTGCAAAAGGTCTAGGGCTCCTTATCGTCTCAGTAGCAAAATACCTAATCGGTAAAGGATGTTAGGAAATTGACTAGAAATATATCTTTTACCCGCATTGTGAGAAATGCAACAATGTAAAAGTTTTATGCCAACACTACTCTTTAAGAATTGAATTTCAATAACAATGTTCTTATGTGGTGTAATTGGTTTTGTTACTTTACTCAACTCAGAGCCATGAAAATCGCGTCATATTGTTCCAGCACTATCTGTCCAGATGGACTTTTATCCCCCCCCTCCCCCCCATCTTCTTGCTTTTTTTTTAATGCAATTTATTAAGTTAAATGGCACTTACGTAATGATGAATGAGATGAAATTACTCTGATGCAGATCAGCAAGTAAGTTGAAGAATACTCCCCTTAAGCTCTCCTATGTTGTTGTCAAAAAAAAAAATGCCCTCCTATGTCTATTAGTGCACCGGTTGCAATTCTTTTCATCTACAGCGTATTGGGAGGACTGTTTCTAAGGTCTGCTTCCTGATTTATCATGACATTGGTGCTTCTTATTTGTTATTGATTATTAATGTGTACATACTTACAAAATTTGTACTTTTACATAGTGGATTCATGAGTTAGATGGATATCCGGATTTCTTTAAAGAACTTTTAATGTCTGCGAATTTGTTGCGTAGTGTTGCTATTGGTGACATGTTGATGCCATTAGTAGGTTTTATTGATGCCATTCTATGGCATGCTCAGTATAATGGTGTTTTGAACTTGGAATTAAGGATTTATGTATGTAGCTTAATTTTGAATGGCACAATATTTTTATCTTACAGACACCTTTCCATCTCAGAATACCACTGTGTGAGATATCTCCCTGGCTTGGCTTTGCACCTGATGTCCCTCAAGAATGTACTCATTGTGGGAAAAGATTTAAAATGGGTTGTCCTATATGGTCTGCTCCGCTCCCATCCATGATCAAGAATGGGTAACTTCCACACTAGCAGATGTAAAATCAATGAAGGATCAATGAAGGATAGTTATTCTGCCTATGATCGCATCTCTGCTGTATTGACTAGAATCTCAGAGGTATGTTTTTTATTATTTTTACTTGATAGTTCCTTTTGGATGTTCCTTTGTCCACTCTTACCTTCCAAATTTTATTTCAATTTGTGAGCCCTCCTATTTTCTATTCTGATACTTGAATTATATGAGACAAAGAGGTCAAAATGACTGAAATTTTGACACAAATAATTCAAAATGTGAAAGTGTAAGGTAAAATAATTAGAGATATATGCCATTAGATATAAGACAGTTATGAAAATTCTTTTTAACTGTCAGATGGTGAAATTTTATCCCAAGTAAACCTATTAAAAGATGGACTTCTACTGCTTTTACAGATCCGTTATGTTCTTCACCCAATTTGGATTTTGTTTGCAGGAATTGCCTGATGTTCCTCTCTTTTTGAGTCTGCACAACCTCTGTGCTACACTAAAATGTACTTCCCCATCTGCCGTTATTTTCCGCTCTGCCATGATCAATGCAGGATATCGTAGTTCCGGAACTCATATGAACCCATTGGGACTGAAATCAGATGCTCCCATGGATGTCATATGGGACATCATGCGCTGCTGGGTAAGGCTTCTTTTATGTTGTTTTCCAATGTCCTTTATTATGTTTTGACAAGGACACTGAATGTAGTTCTAATAAGTAAGCTTGAGTAACTTATTGGACTTTCAAACTCTTGGGCACCTGGTTCCTCAATTTGGTTAAGTAACCATTAATGTAGTGATTTTATAAGTGTTTGTTTCTTTTATAGGTAAAATATCATCCAGGAAGTGTCATACTAAGCCACAGAACCACGTTGAGTATGTTTTTCATGCTGCTTTCTTTAGATGCACACCGTGTGCTGTTTTCATGTTCTATATACGTAACAGATGCATTTTGCAACATAAATTGCAGATATACCCCTTGAGTTTGAAGGTGGGAGAAGTTATTTTAACACCCTTACCCCCACTTTTCTTGGGCAGGCAAATTTTGCTCGAGTTGTTGCATCTCTTGGCAAGGCACAAGCGAAGAAGGTTGCTCGTTTCCTTCCAAATCCTGAGAGGCATTTGGGGCCAAAGCTTAGGGCAGGTTGTCAAATCACCAGCAAGCTCATAATAGCACTTTTGGGTATAGAGGCAGTGAATGGGCATATGAATCATCAAAAGACTGAAAATGCAGAGAATGCTAACACAGAATCATAGGGTTAAGTATTAGAGCCAAGCTGCCATGAAATTTCATGATAGTTTTTGAGAAAGGTTGGGGATGACCATAATCGATTTTGCAAAACGTAATTTCTTTGAAAAAATTTAATGCAGTTTTGTGGTCTTAGAAATCTGATGTAAGATATATTTATTTATTTGATGATGTTAATTTAATTAATTTGTTTTTGTAGCAATGGAAATATGGATTAACTTGTAAGATTTCTGGTAATTTTTATTCTATGCTCATAGATTTTCCAAAGGATCTGGCTGGTAAACTATCGATTTATCACCTCACAGTGCATTAGTTTTATACTAACCACCATAGTCAACAATTCCACTTTATGGTTCCCTGCTATTCATGTACAATATTTAAAGCCAAGTCTTCGATTTTATGCCAAAATCCAGAGCGTAGCTCAATTTATGATGAGAAATGCCATTAAAAAGTTTCCGATAAGGTGAAGTCTATACTCGACAACAAAAAGAAGAGAAAACAGAAAAATTCCTCAGCTTGTAATGCTTTAACACCCATTTGCCATTGCCAAGAAGGAAGAAAAAAAAAAAGAGTTTCCTTTCCTTTTCTTTCTTTCCAAAAACTGAAACCCTTTGGCGCGCCAAGTGGATATGTGCGCCGCGCGCGGACCCGTGGATCAACCCGGTCCGTTTGTCTCGGTAAATTGCAAAATAAGCAGGTATAAATATCGGTCTCTTTCGTTTTCGTCCTTCCTGATCCTGATTCAGTAGTTGTCCCCTTGTTTGCTAATTACTGCAATTTAGTCCTCAATTCAGTTAGTCTGTTTAAATTAAAGTTTAAAGTTTAAACTGCAAACGAACACACGCCATCCGAATTTATGAAGGAAAGACCTCATCTGATTTTATCTGCGTCACCGACAAGGGTGGTCTGCCTTTTATTTATTTTTTTTTCTTAACGACGTTCGCTGCTGTTAATGTCTTTTAGTTCTTACATCATGTTCAGAGTTCAGTCAGACCAACCATATAAAATTCCTAGATTACCCTCACCTTCCTTCTCTGTTTCATTATTCTCAACTACCTTGCTTACCATTTCTGCAACCCAAAAGAGTTTTGAGTTCCTTGCAATTCCCAGGTGAGTTGAAAGCAAACACATTCTAAGATGGCTCTTAAAATAAATAAAGATTCGTCCTTTGGTGATTTGCTTGTGAAAATGTGAGATCTTCAACTTGAAATGTTATTAATTTCGATTACCTGATTTTGTTTTTACGATGCTGCTTGCTTAGTGCTAACTTGGGTTAGCTTCACTTTGTTGCTTCATTTCTTATGAAATGCTGGAAGAGTCTTTTCTGTTGAAGAGTGCTCAGTTTGGATTATACATATAGTTATAAGATGGTGGGTTTTTTTGAGGTGGAACATTTTTCATTGAGCAAGTTAAGGCAATTCCATGAAAGGGTTTTGAGTTTTAGCAACAAAATTGTAAAGGGTTATTTTAAGCTTGGGGTTTCTGAATCAATTAGTGCACTTGTTGTTATCGGTTTAGTTTTATCTTTCTTTGTAGCAGTGGTATGCACATACATTTTTGTCTTTCCAAAATATCAGCCTGCGGCGATTCGTACTTATAGAGTTGGTGAATCTAGTAAATCAGTAGGAAAATGCAATGTTTTTGAAGGGAAATGGATCCCTGATGAAACTTACCCTTTGTATAATGCTTCCCAATGTCCTTTTGCTGAGCGTGGATTTGATTGCGTGAGTAATGGAAGAAGAGATAGGGGTTATCAGAAATGGAGATGGAAGCCTAAAAATTGTCAAATTCCAAGGTTTAATGTACAGGAGATTCTTAGAAAGCTTCGTGGGAAACGGATTGTTTTTGTTGGTGATTCACTGAGCAGAACACAGTGGGAGTCTATGATATGTTTGCTTATGTCGGGCGTGGAGGATAGGAGGAATGTTTATGAAATTAATGGAAATGCGATCACTAAGCGAATTAGGTTCCTGGGGGTGTGGTTCAGTTCATTCAATTTACGCATCGACTTTTATAGATCTGTTTTCCTAGTACAGCCTGGTTCAGCACCAAGGCGTGCACCCAAGAGGGTTAAATCGACAATCGGACTTGATAAAATGGATGATATTAGCAAAGAATGGATTGATTCTGATTTCCTGATATTTAATTCAGGGCATTGGTGGACGCCAACTAAGCTTTTCGATATGTAAGTTTTCTGGCTAGTTTTAACTGCTTTGTATATTGTTCTTTGATGTACTCAAATTATTTTTTACAGTTAAAATTTTGGTTTGCATTTTTACTTCATTAAATTTCATGAACTTTTACTAGCATCTATTGGTGCTCTAAGCTCTTTGAATGCCATTTACCTGTATATGACATCGCATTAAAACTTGATTTCTGTTTATTTCTGCATCCTTGCTTTGTTCTTTAGGACCTTTGTTTAGTGGAAATGCATCGAAGATTTCAAGTGTATGTACACATCACCCTTCATTATTGTGATGTATGTTGTCTATTTGTTTTGTTTAGCAACATACATGAATATAGTCTTCTGTGTGTTGGAACTTAAATAGATTGTACAACCATGCCTCATTTCTTGCTGTTCTAACATATTGACAACATATTCCCAGTCTGTATGCATGACTCCTTTCTATGTAGAAATCTTCTAATTGGATTTTTTAGACAGGGGCTGCTATTTCCAGCAAGGTAGATCACTAAAGCTTGGAATGGGCATTACTTCTGGCTTCAGAACCGCATTAAACACTTGGGCATCTTGGGTTGAGACTTCAGTCAACAGAAATAGAACGAGGGTATTCTTCCGGACTTTTGAATCTTCACACTGGATGTAAGTCAGTCTACTTTCTACTAGATTACTATTATTATTACTATTAGCTTCCTAAGTTCGCCTTATTGTTTAATTTGATTACAAAAGGCTTTGGCTTCAGTGGGTTACCATATACCATTGCAGTTCTTTGATTCTAATTGAAGTTTGAATTAAATTGAAAATTTTTTTGCAGTTTTCTTAAGTGAGTAGAGAAAGGAAGACCTGAGTGACATTGGCAAATTCTTTTGCTGGTTGAAAACAACATAATGAAATTTCTCTCTTAAATTTTTCCTTTTTTTCCCCTTAACATATTTCAATTCTTATTTTCTATGGATAACTAAGCACTTTATTATACAAAGAATGCATGAAACCTCTGCTGTAGAAGTACAAAGTAGAACATACCATTAACAATACGAATTAGAAGTGATCAATGAGCAGCCCTTACAACAATACCCCGTTACACCTTCAGCATTTTGAGGTGACTGCTATGCTTTCCAAATTACGTTTCTGTCCAAATATGATAGATGTAAGGTGCCCATTTGGCCTTGGGCTTTAGCATAAAACGATTTGCTTTTGGAATGTGCAATAGTCCAAGCAAACTTATCCTGCCAAATTTCCAAGTGTGCCTAACAATATAGAATCTCTATTTTTCTTACACTTGTTTTGTAGTTCACCAGATCTCTAGATTTTTTCTCAGTCTAGGATTTTCAACTAATAGTAATCTTTGTACCTGTATCAGGGGTCGAAAGCGTAATTCCTGCAAAGTGACTCGACGCCCTTGGTCAAAAACTAAAGGGAGGGACCATAGCCGAATCTCTGACATTATAATTGATGTTGTAAAGAAAATGACAACTCCTGTAACGGTTTTACATGTTACCCCAATGGGAGCGTTTCGGAGCGATGCTCATGTGGGCACTTGGAGTGACAATCCTTCAGTACCTGATTGTAGCCATTGGTGTCTACCTGGAGTACCTGATACATGGAATGAAATTCTTCTATCGATGATGCTCTCAGATCAGATAACGAACTAGCTGTTTAGTGAGCATGAACCTGTTATCGTATCACTTCTATACGACCAGGCATTGGTCCATCAACATTGAAGGTCCAAGGGAAGCAGTTAACCTTTTTGAGCTGAATTTTGGTACCCGAGGGCAGATAAATGCAAACATGTAAATTTTGATTCAAGATAGTTTTAATTTCTTTATAAAGGGTTTTTTGGTGTGTTGGTGCCTGGTGGGTTGTTGCTTACCCCCTCTACCTTACTCTGTATCAACTCTTGTTAATTTGTAAAACAATATATATAGGAACGCTTGCTGTTCTAGGGAGAGAAAAGATGAATAAATAAAAGTTTCCACAGATTCAATTTATGGCTGTGCTAGCATGATATATGGCAGGATGGTGGTTTAGTCCAAGATCAAACTAAAATGTTTACTACTTATGACTAGAGAATAAGGGAGAGTGGCAGAAACAAAATAATTGCAGGTTTCTGGGTTTTGTTTGATGAATGTAATTCTACAATTTAAAGGTAAAATAAAAAGGCAAAAATGTGTACTATTATAAAGAGTCTCATGGCTCCTTAATAGAGTGTTAGACTCATAGTATCAAATTATCGAACTTGAAAGTTTTGGCCACCTTAAGTATCCAAACAAATTTGTGGACTAAGCTTCACCTCTTGAAGATTGAAGATAATCCTTATGCTGGATTTGGCCTGAACCTCAAGTGAAGGATTTACCTGCTAAATTGCATATGGCATCTCTTTCCTCTGCAAATAGCAATTCTTGTCGGTATTATTATCATCTTTATTATAATAAATTGTGCATTGGTATTGTTCGGAATGCTCCTAAGCCATAACCATTTCCATTTTGAGTCGCCATGGCAAGACAGAAACACATTATCTTATTTTATTAAAATAAAATGTCAAAATTTCTACTCCAACTCTTTAACTTGCCAATCACTCAAATTCCCATCTTGCTGCAATACAATCCTTCCAAGTATTGGAATTTGGAAACAGTATACGTTCTAAGTGATTATTCTTTTCTAAATAAGTTATAATACAAAGTTTAATTTGGTAAATATTTTCGCTTCCTTTATTCATCAACATCAGTCCATCATTATACAACTCCTTCATATCAAAATATCTTCGACTTGAGAAACAATTATATCACCTTCAGCAGCAGAATGGGTTGCAGGTTGTTGGACGAATTAAAACATGTCTTAGAATGGTTTTAATTTCATATTCGCTTCAGCAGAAAAACAGGAAAGTTTGAAGAAGTGTTTTCCAATGCAATCAAACCCCATTGGTTTCATCTTATCCTTTCTATACTTAGAATGTGAGTCAAGTCATTTACAAACTTCATATTGTTTTCTAATGTCAAAAAATATAGAGAAACTCTTACTACAAATAGGCTCCCAATCTTTCCATTCTTGGCACCAAATCATCATATTTCATACTATATATATCTTCTCTTTCTCATAACTAATTATATCACAATGGCTTCTCCAAATAACTTCAACTTCCCATATTTCTCCCCACCCCCACCCCCACCTCACCAGCCTAATTTCCAGCCACCTCCACCACCATTCCATCCAGCTTCACCGCCGCCACCGCCACCACCTCATGTACATCCTTCACCGCCACCGCCACACGTACACCCTCCACCACCTCCCCATGTACGTCCACCACCACCACCACCACTCCCTCCTGCACCATCACCAAGTCACCATACTGTTATCATCATTGTGTTTGTCTCGTGCGGTGGACTTTTCTTCCTCGCATTCATGGCTGTGGCGCTCTTTTGCTTCCTCAAGAAGAAGAAGAAGAAGACAATTCAAGAAGCAGAAGTTGTTCATGTTGATGAACATCTGAAAGTGAAGGAGGCCATTGTCCCAGGTCCCCATGGACCGCAAGCTGTGTTACTAGAAATTGTGGATGATGTTCATATTGATGAAGAGATTGTTAAAACTGAGAAAATTGAAAAAGGTAATTTGCATAATTCTCATCACTCTGCAGGGGAAAATCTCAAGGCCCTTGAAGCAACAGCAGCTTCTTCTTCTTCTACCTCTGGCCACCACCACCAGCTGTCGGGTCCGGAACACAAGGCCTAGCGTCTGATATACTACTATATATCTCTGTTTCATGTTATACATAATTCATTCAATAACACCATGCATTGGTCATGAAATAAACATAAATTAATACCCAAGGTTTAATGGTGATATGTAAAATTTATGTTCATTTCCTTAATTTGCTTTATGAAGATCTTGCAACTTGTTGTCAATGTCCTTAATTGTTTTAAATTCTAATCATGACCAATCAAAGTTCTTATAAATTGTAACAAATTCAACAATTAATCAATTATTCTTTTCAAGGAAAAATATATAAACTTTCATTCAGATTAGTGAAAGTACAGTATAACTGATAATACAACAATTATGAGTATCCTCCCTCTTACCTCAAATAAGGTAAAGCCCTACAACCAACTAATTTTTGCATCAAAAGAACTAGATCTTCCTTGGAGATCCAAAACGCCCATATGAATCATGTTAATGTCTCGCTATCATGTACATCACCTTCTCGTTGTCGCTTGTTCTTCCAAACAGAAAGCTTTGGTCAATAATGATAAAGTGATTGATTCGATGAACATATATCTTCTGGCCGAATATCCAATTTGAGTCTAACAGTGTGTTTGGATTAATTTTTTGAGGGATCAGTAAAGGACTGGATAGGAAGGGAAATGAGGGGTTTTTAAAGGAAATGAAGGGAGGGACCAATCCTTGTTTGGATTGTTTAAAATATAAAAAGTAAGGAACACGAGGGATCATCTAGCATTTTATAAATAAAAGCTTTGTTGGTCCTTGTTGGTACTCCAATTTGGAGTACCAAAAAATATGGACTTATAAGGATCAAGAAGGACCAAAATTGGTCCTCCAAAACCCATGGACCAAATCTAATTTCCAATCCAAACATGGGTCACTAATTAAAAAGACCTCCCGTCCCATCCCGTTCCTTACTGGTCCCTCAATCCAAACACACTGTAAACCTTCGGTTGCTCAATTCCAGCCTAAACCTTAAAGAGCTCCAAATTGGGCTCAAACATTTTCAAAACCAAGCAAATCGAGCCCAAATTAGACGGAAATTTGGTTGTGTATTACACACATTCCATTTTACGCATGAAAAAGTCCACATCAGATTCTAATAGCCAGCTGACTATTTCTTAATTTCATGTTAACCTTAATTTTTTTTCCTCTTTTTTTTCTTCTTTTTTTCTTCTTTTTTCCCCAGCGCCTGTTTCTTCTTCCCCAAACGCCTGATTCTTCTTCCACAAATCAGAAATCTAGTCTTCTTAAGACTCTCACTCGAACCCGCTACCAAAATAATGCTCCTTTCCCTCTGACAAGAAAGGAATAAAGGCAATGCACTTTCTTTCTTCTACTTGCTTTTCCTCCTTTCTCTCTTTTGAGTTCCCATTTGATGTCGAAGACGACGCTGCTGTTAAAGAAGAGCCCTTAGACCACCACTCGATCCGTTCACCTCCTTTAACTCAGTTTGAGTCTCAGCGCCCCCTAGATCCCCAAACCCAAGTCACTCTTGATCCGGACCTTGTTCCCACTTCGAAGTCTCGCCTCAATCGGATCTTCAAAAGCCATCCACTACTACTTTCAAGTATTGGGATGAGGACGAATTTGAGGGCTTACCTATCGAACAACTGCTGCCGGATTCTCCCAAAGTTACTGGAATTGCCACTCCCAATGACTCAGATCCAGCTACATCCAGGAAAATAATTTGGTAAAGTGATAAGAGATTTTGTTTTCTGTTTGATTTGTTGGAGTCTATTTATCTATATGTTCGATTAGCAGTATCATATATGGCAATTGGTAGTTGGTTGGAGGAGTTTCAGGGGACCTGAAAATACACTAGAGAAGGTATTGGAATTGAAAAGTGGGGTAAGTGGATGTTGATCATGGCATTCTTTTCTGATTTTTTATGTAAAGATCCGGTCATGTATAAATTTGATGATTCTTAGACTCTTGTGGTGCAAATAGGCTGTTTTCTGTCAAAACTACCGGTAAACTTGACTTGTTTCCCCTAACTATTCATTATTGAAGCACAAACCTTCTGATTGATGACCCGGCTAAAGAACCCATATATATAAACAGAAAGAGATTATGGAATTTTCCCTGAATCAACAAAGAAGGGAGAAGAAGAAGGCAAATAAGAAGAGAGAAGAAGAACGCAAAGAAGTAGAGACAAGGAGTTTTTTTAAAAAAAAAAAAAATGGGTTAGGTTTTAGGAATTTTTCCAATATTTTCTTATTTAAATAAATTAAATAATATGTATTTTCCACGGAGTCAGTGCCACGTCACGCCGTTAGTAAGGGTAACGGCGCGTGCGGTTCATAGTCAGATTTTTGTCTAATTTAGGCTCAATTTGGTGAGTTCAATAACGTTTAAGTCCAATTTGGTTCACCTCAAAGGTTTAGGCTGGAATTGAGGGCTAAATAACCAATTCAGGATATAACGTTTGCCGCCACGATCAATTTGGGATATAACGTTTAAAAAACGCCAATTCAGGATATAACGTTACTGAAAACAATCAAATCAGGATATAGCCTAACGGAAACCAGGATTTGAGATGCACGCGTCGTTAAGTGATGACATAGATGCCACGTGGACGCCACGTGGATGACATGTGGAATTTATGAAAATAAAGAAAAAAAAATGATCATTCTTTATATCCTAAAATGATCGCTTTCTGAAACGTTATATCCTAAAATGATCGTTTTCTAAAACGTTATATCCCAAATTGATCGTGACAGCAAACATTATATCCTGAATTGGTTATTTAACTCAGATCTTAGTGCATCCAATGTCTCAGCAAATAGAACAATTTTATCCAGTCCAACTTCCATCAAAATCCCAATCATTAAAACTCACTTCTATACCATATCAAACATTATGAAAAGACATTATAGTATGCTATATATGATCAAGCTAAAAACCAAAACTAATTAAAATACCAATTCCTTTTATCTCAAACAAATATACAAAATCATCTTATTAACTAACTTCTTGTGTATGCGTGTATATATATATGTCTCTTGAGGTGCTTTTGTCGAAACGTAAAGCTATCATTCCTTGCCACATGTCTTCCACCCAGATAGGAGCTTCAAAGCATCTTCCATGGAGAGCCGATCAGATGGCCTGCTTGTGGCATCGCTTAATTGTCCTGTTTCAATTTTCAAATAAGAATTCAACAACTTATTCTAGGAGATTAGAAAAAGAACCAGGTTCATACTTTACAATAATAATGTCTTTTAACAACATTGAATTATTGGACATGGGAATCCTTCAAACAACTGTTAATGATCTAGAGTCTAGACCTACTTTGAAAGCAAAGCTTTCTATGTCGTATTTTGTTTTTTCAGAGACCAAAAAAAAGTACGCTAAAGAACCTTCAGACCTTCCTTCATAATGCACTCTAAACATGTAATCACATTGTAATCAAATATGTAATTAAACCCAGAAAACATTGACCCTAAACATGTAATTAAACAACAGGGACTTTAATTAAAAAAGTCTAAGCTTTAGTCTTTAATTTAGCAAATGTTTTAGTCTAAGCTTTTTAATTAAAAAAGACAAATCAGTCAAGCTCAATGCAAAGTGGGATGTAGACTAATGTTTTTTTATCTGAAAAGAAAAGTTAAAATCATGAATCATGTTTGCAATGTATAATAATCTTTGATAATTAAGAATATATATACTTTAAATATCTTAATTCAAAATTTCTACTGTGCATTATTATTAGGCTTTTGACTTGATCAAAACTTAGGAAATTTATGTCTTAATATTCCTAAACAATCAGTTTTGAATCCAATTGGCTGTATACACATAAATCAATCAAATTTCCACTTCAGGAGGAACAATTAGACGATAGAATTCATTTCGAGTTTAATACTCCTCATCTCTTAGTAGGCTTCTTTCTTACTTCTTTCTTACAATTAACGTTAACAAATGGTTAAATAATGGTAATTAGAGGGTTTAGTAGTAGTAAAACTCACCAGATGGACAATGCTGCAACAGACATTTCGGCGTCCTTAAGGTATCTGGCAAGAGAATCAAGGCCATGGAACCATACTTCTAAACTGCAATTAATCATATCATATACTCAAATTCAGCACTTCTTTTGTTCCGTTAATTAATTGTAACAGAATCTAATACACTTACCAAAGCATTACAGCCGAAGCAAGTGACAATCTGACAAAACCACATAAATTCTGAAAGGCCTTCCATGAGAATCCACGACGCATTCAACACAATGGTGGCACCCACTAGACCTAACCCAACCTTCAACATCAATAGCCAGCTAAATATGGCGTGGAGCTCTAGAGCCACCAACGCTATCACCGCCATCACCATCATCTTGCTCTGCGCCTGCAAGAACTTCGCCATCGGAAAATTCACGGCGTGCGGGATCATCCATATTGAGAATACTCCGGCCACCTTCTTCGCGAACCAGTGAAGAAAACACACAATTTCAAAGTCGATTCCGCTCGCAATGAAGTATATAAGATAATTTACGGTACAGATTATAGGAGATTCAGATGGTTTTCTCGAAGGAATTTCGAAGAACCCTAACTCTGAAATTTGGGGGTTTTCTTCTTTCGAAGGGGTTTGTTTTTAACTGAGGATTTATGTGCTATTTATATGACCAGCCAATTTTTTGTTCTTTTTCCTAATAATTTTTTTCTTTTCTTCCACCTGGCTATAAAAAATTACACGTGTCTCATATTTTCACCCTTTACACGCTTTAGCGGCCCGTGTAACTCAAATCATGGCGTAAGTCTTGAAATATCCTGATTTGATTCGATTTGTTAACGATATATCCTGAAATGATTATTCCGAAACGTTATATCCCAAATTGATCGTGGCGGCAAACGTTATATCCTGAATTGGTTATTTAGCCGGAATTGAGCAAGTTGCCAAAGGTTTAGACCCAAATTGACTCAAATTGAACATTTGGCATATATCTTCCTTAGCACAAAAAATAAAGGGACGAATTTACAACAAATTTGAATAGATAGAAAGTTGATCTTTTTTAAAACTATCATGATATTCAGAGTTGAAAAGAACTGAGACTATAAAAGAAACTGACTCGATAAAACAAACTAACTCATACCGACTTACAAAAACCAACTCGAATAAAAATACGAACAGATCTATATATCTAAATCATTTATTGGAAAACAAGAAACCAAAATCCAAGTTTTTCTCCTCCCCTTGACGTGACAACCAATGAGGAGGAGGAGTTTAAACAATAAACGAGAACAAAAAACCAGAGTAGAGAGAGAGGAGAGGTGGCTAGGGTTTTTTAGGCCATTTTATTAGGGTTATTATTAATTGTATAGTTACTTATTTAATTTGTTGCAGTTCGTAAGACTTAATTTCTCATACTAGTAAATTAAGTAATTTTTTAATAATTAATATAATGAGAAATTATTACATAAACCACCCCGCACCACCTCAATAAAAGAGAAAATTTTAAGAAATGGCAAAATACTGTGAATAATTTGTGTTTGATACTATGAAAAAGAATTATACCAAGGATTTGAAACAATGGAAAACAATTAAAAAGGGAGTTGTATTGTAACCTTTTTATTTAAACTAGGAGCATGCCCATGCTATGCTGCAGGGAAATAAATTCGAAGTAAAAACAGTTGAGCATGTATTACGTATAGTGTTTGTAGGGAGGCCATTTTGACTGTAATCAGTCAATACATCAAAGATGCAAGAGTCTAACTGGAAATATATACATAACATTAAAGATATTTTTTTTTTGTCATGGTAATTGTTCAGATGGTGGCGATGGTTTCGCTTTCCTAAACCTTGGTATCAGCTGGATTTCAGTTTTTGTGATGATTTCAGTGACATTTGTCTTCCACAAGACCCATGAACCACCACAATCACCAATTGCATGAAGGGATTAACTACGCTTTAAATGCATTGCGTCTCTAGCCTCTTTGGCCTTAGCATCATACATCCTTGTTTCAGTCACGATAACAAAATATGATTTGTGCATATACACAATTGCTTCATACCTAGTGTGTGCATCTTTGCTAACCCATACTACTGTAGGAAGAAAAGTTGTTGTCCTCAATTTCAGTTATCAGTTTCCTCTAGTTCTCTTGATAAGCTTCACCCTTATCCAAAAAACATTAAGACTGCAACTGCAATAGCTATGCTTTTGCTTCTTGTTTGATGCCAAAAATATAAGGGTTCTCACCCTTGTTTCTTCTATGCAAGAATGGGGAATTGATGTCTAAATATGAAATTGCAGTTATTCAAAAATAGGGAATTTTATTAAGAACACTAGGAAAATACAAAGGGATTGAGATTCAATGATATCAGATACTTATTACAAGAACTGGAAATGATTCTAAGCTAAGGGAACTACTCCTAAATTGCAAGGTTAATCTAATTCTAAGGCTAACTTCTAAAAATTTAGACAAATATGATGATTTCTTGACTTCTTGTCTTTGATAAATTTGCCAACCCTTTGGACATAAAGAAAAACTCTTATTAATAGTGTCCAAATTAGTAGTTAATTAACCACACTTATCCGAAATTAATTCCACATTTGAAATGCATTTAGTTCATTCCCATTTTAAGTGAGATTAACCGGTTATTAACTCACTTAATTAACCACTACTAACCTCCATAATTAACAACTAAGTCCAAATTATCTCTTAAGCCCAAGAGTAATTAATTCTAAGCCCAAATATATACTTGGCTTAATCTTCAAAGGCCCAAATACACTAGGTCTGGTCCTAGTAATTAGTTTGCAACCCAACAATTGCCCCCAAATCAAATATTGATTTATGACATCATTACTTGATTTATTACCATTTAAATTCATTTTACATGTTTTAAAGCTTACGTTCCCGAACTAACAACGGCTCTAAACCCTTCAACTTCTCTTAATTGACAGTTAATGTCTTTGATTTCCAATTAACTTCCCACTAATTCAAAACTTCTTCAAACGTGGATTCCTTCATACTAAATTCCCTTCTCTTATTGAAGAATTGTTTACTTCAATTTCAGTTTTCCTTAATCAAAAGAAACCAAGAAAATAAACTTCTTGATCACTAACCATGGCTGCTACTCTTCTTAATCCAATCACACGAAACTCTGAATTCTACCCCTTTTCTATCCTCAGAATTCGATCAATGTCAGGTTGCATGTCACGTCTTGATGGAGTTACTACATCAGGACCAACTTCTCCAAATGCAAATTCCATGGAAACATGGTTGCCACTTCCAAATAATCAAGACATCTTGATGCACACCCCTGGGGTAGCAATTCTTGAAACCTTTTGTGGCGATCCTCATGACTTTCCAATTCAAGAATGGCCATTCTTCGATGGTGACTTCAAACAATGGTAACTCAAGCTTTACCCTCATTTTCAGCTTCTTGGTGCAAACTAGGAATTCTTTGTATGCTTGAATTATGTAATTCCAAACCTAGGCCCGATCATCACATTCTTGCTACTCTGCCTCTTTTTTGGTCTCCTTAATATAATCTATTTATTTTTCCTTTTGGTTGGATGACCTTAACCATTATAGATGTTGTAGTATTGACTGGCATCAAGAACTCATCATTCGAATCTGGTCATCAGGATTTTCTCAATCATTCTAATTCAAAATTTCCCTTGAAATCCTTTTACCACTCTTTTCGTTCTCTCAAACGCCAATTCTGTGTGTTAGAAACTGAAATAGGAGAATTTGAACATGTTGCATTTTTACTGTATTGGCTATGCAAATTTATCTTCTGCATTCCAATTCAATCATATACTGATTTTGTTCCCTTGGCTGAACTCTTAGCTCAAGGAAAAATAGTGGATCTCGCTTCATTAATCTTAGCATATGCTAACAAGGGCATGAACACCTTAGTGGACAGAATGGGAAGAGGTACTTCCCAATGTGAAGGCCTGCTGTGGTTGTTCCAAGTATGGTTCACTTTATATTTTCATCAATCGAACCAACATTACAGACTTCCTTCCTTATCTTTGACAATCATACATTAAGAAGTCATTTGTTTGCTAATCCCACTTTTCCTTCCTTTACTGGTGTTATCAAGTATTTATATACTTTCAAGCCTACTACTCCTGATTTCTTCATCCCTTATGAGCATCTCAATGATAAACACAAACCTTTATTCATTTATGCAAATAAGCAAATTGATGGTAATCATCCAGACTTCTTCTCTTTCTTGGATGCTTGGACTTCTTTCTTAAGTCCCAAAAACTTAATTGGTCGCCACTGACATGCACTGTTACCTCCTTTCTTATTCTCTGTTACTTATTCTCCACAATTTGCTTTAAAGTAATTTGGGATGCAACAGGGAATTCCTGTGCCTAGTTTCTTCACTGCCAACTCTGGATTTCCTCCAGTAGAGAATATTAGGGAACCTTAGGAAATGGATGCAATCTGTTCTGTCAATGCATCAATGACCGCTTGTGTCAAAAGGACATTCTTTCCTTTTAGACATTTTGTTGGAGTTCATCCCAATTTCTCTTTTTGGTGGAATCAAACTGGTTTTTCCTTCTTTAGGAGACAATCAATTGAGCAAATACTCTCTAATTGCTTGATTTCAGCTGTAAGTAATCATTACTCTTTATATTCTAAGAATTAGAAATTCTCTTTGTTGAATTAACCAAATACCTCTTTAAATTTTCAGAATACCAAGTCACTTGCCCTAACGGAGGACACTAATTGAAAAACAATGTTGTTCCTGTAACTAATTTTATCCTAATAGCTGGAAGTCCTCCACAACATCAACTGTTTAATCTCCCTGAAGAACCTGAACCACAAAGTCCTCCTACTCCAGAGCATCCTGATTATGAAACTGAGGTATCAACCTTTAAGTTCCATAAGCTTTTCATTCCAAACTTATAAAAATAATTACTCATTCTGAACTTCAACTGTAAATAGGAAATGATGATTGAAGAAGAAGAGTTAAGTGAACGAGATATGGTTGTTGTGATGCCTCACTTAACTTGATAGACTTACTCTATCTTTGAAACTTATCTCTTCATATTTTGTAAAAACTTTATATGCTTATGTAGCAAAACTTATATTCTGTTGGATTCTTGATCGGTCGTCAGCAATCATAAAAATAATCTCAACAATTACTAACTAAAAATAGCTAGGGCAAGTAGGGGTCGAAACCACAGAGAGATAGGTTATTATTCTTTTTCCAATCAATTAGCTAAAAATAAAATAAGAAAATTATGAGTGTAAAATCTCTAAATTAAATCTAAACAATTAACTAAGAAAGAAATTAAAGAAAACAATTAAACATGAAGCAGAGAATAATTTTAGAAAACAATTAATTAAGAAAACCCTCCAACATAGAATTATTATCCCTCTTGACAATGATAACATGGATCATTGATATCTAATAATTATGAAAACCTTGGATAGCTTGTTGGAATTAAATCCTAAATTACCTTAATTAGATAAGATCATCAGTTAAAGTTTACCTATCCCTTTTATTCTTTCAGCAATCATTACTTTTTTAGGACTTAAAGACCACTTAAGAATAAAACATTAAGAACAAGTAATTTATAAACAAGCACAACAAGCAATTTCTCGTCATTGATTCTTATCTCTCTTGGAAGGAAGGTTAGTTCTCATCCAATTGCTACATATAATTAAATCTGAGGTGTTAATTCTAGATTTAATCTAGCTAATGTTAGCTTAATTTATCAAGATAATGTCGACTCCAATCCATCAAAACAAGCAACACAGGATTAAAACAGAGATTTAAGAAATACCCAAATAATTCTCATATATAAGCACAAAATCTCACCATGATATAAGTCAAGAGATCAATTAAATTCTACATTGGAGAAAAGAAAAGGATTAATCACTCATAAATCTCATCATGATATAAGTCAAGAGATCAATTAAATTCTACATTGGAGAAAAGAAAAGGATTACTCACTCATAAATTGAGTGAGCATCCACAAACAAGAAGAAAAACTTATCTATGGAAGAAGAAGAAGAGGGGTGTGGCGGCTCGTAGGGCCATCTCCTCCAAATCTTCAAGCAATTTTACAATATTTTCTTATGAGAAGAGAATACAATAAAAACCTAGACCTAAGGTGGCTATTTATAGGGGAAAAATAACCTAAAGACTCCTATTAGACTTAGGATATAATTCTAGGACGGTTTAGGGGCTGACTTGGTCTCCAAGTTGGCTTAAAAGTCTTCCTAGAACCAAAATCCTAATGAAAATAGGATCCTGAAATTTCCTGGAATCGCAAAGCAACTTTGACAGCAATTTCGGCATTTAAAACGGCAGAATTGAGCTTGATACTTCAAAGGAAAGTTGTAGATCTCGGAATAAGCTTTGCAACGGTTACTCATGGGCCTAAAACGGACATCTGAGCAGAAAGTATGACCTTTTTACCGAGACTACGCTGAATCCTAATCCAACTAGGACTAGTATCGGAATTTATGCGGGAATTGGATATTTCCTTGGATATATGCGGCACAAATTGAGATTTTAACTTCAATTGTGGGCTTATATGGGCTGAGTATTATCCCATATAAAATATCCAAAATTCCATAGCTTCCAGGCTTGTTCAGGGCTTGTCTTCAATCCTTTCGCAATTAAAGCTTCAATCTTCAATTCTTGTTTCTTGAAATAATTCTTCAATGGTCTTCAAGTCTTCAAATTATCTTCAAGAAATCTCCAAACACAAACTTTGAATCTCCAAATCTATACTCAAAATTACTTTGCTCATATCTGTGTAAAAAGTCGTCAAAATAGCTCCAAAAGTAGTGAAAATTAACAAATTCTCAATTTCACATCTCTTAAAGACTCAAAACACAAATATTATCAAAATAAGGTAAATTAGAGCATAAATAGACCTAAAAACATAGTAAAATAGCCATAAAAATAAGGTTGTTTTTTGCTCGATCATATTTTCCCCCACACTTGAACTTTGCTAGTCCCTTAGCAAAGTCAATGTGTAAGTTAATCAAAAATCAATTTTCAAAAGATCAATTTTGAATTCACACATATATCAAAGAATAATAACAATACTTAATCCAAAGATCAAAAAATAACAAGCATCGTCATTCTTAAGTAGTCATAATCAAAGTAGCTCTAATCACTCATCATTCGTTACATCTTATAACTACTTCTTCCTATAGGCTTGCATCTTCATCTTTCTCTCTAATACTCGAAAGATTACAATGTCATGAATAAATCAAGGGTTCATGTGAGTTATGATAGTTTTGAAGGGTAATTGGTTTTTAGAAAACTGAGGTTACTAACCTCTGAAGTGTTCATGTTTAGGGGTTACTAACGCCCTTTATTTTTTTTTTATTTTGAAGCTACTAGCTCTCTAGAAGGACTCCTTCTATTTTATTAAAGAGGGACAATATTTCTGCAGTTCCATGCTTCTTATTCTCTTTCCAAGGGTTACTAACTCCTTTTGTTTAAGAAAAGAGTGACAACAATGGAAGATTTTTTTTTTTTCAGAAATACCTCTTCTCCTTTTACATGAAATCACTTCTTTTATGAAAACAGTTTTAATTACCCTTTATATAGATAGTCCCCAACACTTATTCTTGACATATCCATAACATGCTTTCTTAATTGTAATTTCAATCAAGATTCAACACAAGTTCTAGAAATAGATAATCATAAAAGCAATGAATGAATAAGATCATATCACAAACTTCAATTACACCTAATTCTAAGAAATCAAAACATCATGCTATAAATCAATCAATGATTAAAGTGTTATTAAAAATTCTAAACATTCATCAATCATAATTAAATCAATAACTCAATATATGCATGAAAATCAAAAAGTTTGAAAAATTTTGATATTCAAAAATCAAATTTTCGAAAAAATTTTCAAAAATAGGGGAATATCATATCAATCCAAAAACAGTCCAAATCCTATCCTGGGCTCATGCAAAAACTATCATATGACTCAATTATCAAGCAATAAACCTATCAAGTATTCACCCCCCCCCCCCCACACTTAAAATTCACATTGTCCTCAATGTAAAAGCAAGCAATAAAGAGTTAAGGTTCATGAAAACATACCTGGGTAGCTTTGATGAGGGAAATTACTTAAACAAAAAAGACAATACAAATTAAAGTGATAGGAAATAAATCTAGATAGTTTACTTGAAAAATAAAGACATAAGATAAAGAAAATTATAAATAAAGCTTAAACTAAATAACTAAACCTAAGATGCATAAAAAATAAAAACCCTAAATCTAGAAATTTAAATTGAAAAATCCTAAATCTAAATCTAATTTGGTTTAGGAATAGCTTTCTCCAACAAATTGAAGAGGTCATCCAGATTCCCAATTATACTATCAAAATCCTCTCTTAAGCTAGTAACTTGATCACTAATGTCTTTGAAGCGAGCAAGGAAAGGATGATGTTCTTCCTTATTTTCCTTCTCTTGATTAACCTCCTCTTCCTCTCCCTTATTTCCATCACTAGAAGCATCACTTAAGCAGAAGCAATAATTATAAGATTATCTTCACCTCGACCTTCTTCTTGCAACAGATTCTTTGGTCCAATTAGTGGTGATCGATCCTACAGTTCTTCCAAAGCAAAACTGGAGCAATTGGTCGGTTGGATGAGGAAGCATAATTAGGATAGTGAAATCTTTGACGGAAGGGTGCACATCGCATAGGAGGTCTATAGGGTGGCCTATAGGGTTTGATGCGATACCCATCAATCCTAGCCATGGGGAAAGGCTTGCTCCATGGTGAAACTTGAGGTCTAATCCTTCCATTAAAATTCCTTGGTCCTTGAGGATGTGAGAACCGATTCCCATAAGGGTGGAACCGTTTTTCAACTCTTGCTTAGCTCTTTCCTTTGATCTCATAACAGTTTCATGTGACTTGTTAGCTTTGTCCCAAAGAAATTGATGAATCATCCTAACTTTGAAACCAGGCTTAGTTTCAATTTCTTCCTTAGGTAGCAACGATATCATGCTCAAGAGTTCATGACAATCTTGACGTAGAAAGCTTCCTTGAAATTTTTCACCAAATTGAGAATACCCAACTTGATAAAATTGCCTCCTAAAATTCTTGAATTGAACTTCAAAATCCATGGTAGTTGCTAGCATCATCGACATCTTAAAAAAAAAACTAGGGGAAATCGAAATCTTCTTTGAGCGAGAGGGTAGTCGAACTTGCTTCTAGCTAGTCGACTTTTGCTTCTTGCTTCAACTTCTAATCGACTTTGCTTCTCCCAAAAATTGCTTCTAGTCGAAACTTTTATCCCCCAATATTGTTTCTTGTTTTTTTGTGATTAAAGAGGGGGGATAGAGGTGCCTTTATATAGTAATCAAGTCCTATTCCTAAGAGGTGTTAAGTTAGACTAAAAAGTAAGAGACATACCTTGATTAGGAATCCATTACCTAATTGGAAAAGGGATTGCAATTAGAAAGCAATTAGGAATTCAAATCCTAGTCAAAATAGGAAATTGAATTCCAAATATACTTTGGCATGGAATGGCACGGATTGGACAAGGAATGGCGTGGCATCTTCCTTGACTGCCCCAGGTTTGGCTCGAAGTTGGATCGACAATGGCCGGGTCTCGTCCTGGTGAGGCGCGGATCGTGGCCTGGTCCGTTTGACTGGTGCGCAGCATCGCTCGGGTCTGTCCGATCTGCGGCCTGTCTCGTGCTGGTGCTGACCGGGCTAGGGCGCGGGACGTGGCCTGGTGTGGCGCGGACTATGGCCTAGTCCTGCCAGGCTAGAGCGCGGCATTTGCCATGCATTGGCCAAGTGATGGCGCGGCAATGCCGAGCCACTACCGGCCATGCATGCAAGCTAGCTCGGTTTTTAGTACTTCTTACTCCTTGGATGATTTTTCTTCAATTTAATGGAGAAAATTCATATAACCTAAAAAAAACTGAAAATTAAAATTAAAATTAAAATTAAAATTGGGTTGCCTCCCAATAAGCGCTTGTTTAAAGTCATTAGCTTGACTTCCTTTCTTTCAATTTCAAGTTGGAAGATAAACTGGTTCTTCCAACTCAATTTCTTCAATCAATGCTATTGACAATGGCTCGAAGAAAGGTTTGAGTCTTTGTCCATTAACTTTAAATTTTTCCTTGTTAGCTGGATTAAAGATATCCACGGATCAATTGGGGTATACTTTTACTACTTCAAAAGGACCTGCCCATCATGATCTCAATTTTCCAGGGAATCCTCGCACAGAGCTTGTGAATAACAAAACCTTTTGACCTTCATGAAACGATCTTCTCAATATCCTTTGGTCATGTAAAGCTTTGGTCTTTTCCTTGTAAATCCTTGAATTCTCATAAGCTTCATTCCTTATTTCTTGCTCTTGTAACTGTAGCATCCTTTGAATTCCAGCTTTGTCAAAGTTAAGATTGCACTGTTTTACTGCCCACCATGCTTTGTGTTCTATCTCCGCAGGTAGATGACATGGCTTTCCAAACACAATTCTATATGGGGACATACCAAGAGGTGTCTTATAAGCTGTACGATAGGCCCATAAAGCATCTCCTAGTCGCATACTCCAATCTTTTCTCTGAACATTGACTGTGTTCTCTAGAATCAGCTTCACTTGACGATTAGATATTTCAGCTTGACCACTAGTTTGAGGATGATATGAAGTAGATACCCTATGGCTTACTCCAAAATTTTCAACTAGTGATTGCACAATCTTGTTGCAGAAGTGAGTTCCACGATCATTGATGAGAGCTCTTGGAATTCCAAATCTATAAAGAATATTATTCTTTATAAATTTGACCACTATTCTTGCATCATCCTTTTCAGTAGCAACAACTTCAACACATTTAGAAACATAATCCACAGCTAAAAGAATATAATACTTCTTATCTGATGGAGGAAAAGGTCGTATGAAATCAATCCCCCATATATCGAAGACTTCAACAACGAGTATAGGAGTTTGAATCATTTGATTCCTTTTTTATATGCTTCCAACTTTCTGACAGTGCGGACAAGTCTTGCAATAGTCGTAAGAACCTTAAAGATTGTAGGCCAATAAAATCCAAAATCCAAGATCTTCCTTGCTGTCTTCTTGTGTCCAAAGTGGCCTCCACATTCATCACTATGGCAGAACTTCAAAACCCATTGAATTTCATTATCAGGGATGCATCTTCTCATGACTTGATCAGAGCCATGTCTCCATAAATATGGATCATCTCATAGATAATACTTAACATCACTTATGATGTTCAACTTCTTTCCTTTGCTAATATCTGAAGGTAAACGATGAGTGACCAAGAAATTGACTATATCAGCATACCAGGGAAGTTGAGAAACCTCAAACAATTCTTCAAAGGGTAGTGCTTCATTGATGTCAGTCTCTTCTTCCTTGCCTTCAATTCTACTTAGATGATCAGCTACAACGTTCTCTACTCCCTTCTTATCCTTTATTTCGATATCAAATTCTTGAAATAACAAAAGCCATCGCATAAACCTAGCTTTTGCTTCTTTCTTTGACATTAGATATCTCAATGCAGCATGATCGGAGTAGATTATCACCTTAGATCCCAAGATATATGATCGAAACTTCTCCAAAGCAAAGACTACGGCCAACATCTCTTTTTCTGTGGTGGTATAGTTCTTCTGAGCAACATCTAGAGTTTTTGAAGTATAATAGATAACATGAGGTACCTTATCTACTCTCTGGTCTAGAACAGCTCTAATAGCGACGTCACTTGCATCACACATGATCTCGAACGGTAGTTTCTAATCAGGTGGCTTCACAATTGGAGTGGTTGTGAGTGCAGTCTTCAATTTGTCGAATGCTTCCTTACAGTCATCTCCAAACTCGAACTCTACATCTTTCTGAAGTAATCGACACATTGGTGCTGAGATCTTTGAAAAATCCTTGATAAATCTTCTATAGAATCCAACATGGCCTAAGAATGAACGGTTATTTTTGACACATGTTGGATAAGGCAGGTTCTGAACAACATCAACTTTGCTTTATCAACTTGCATTCCTTCTTTGGACACTACATGGCCTAGAACAATGCCTTGTTCTATCATGAAGTGGCATTTTTCGGCATTTAACACCAATTTGGTTTCAACACACCTTTTCAAGATGAGTTCTAGATTATGAAGGCGTTGATTGAAGCTATCTCCATAGACTGTGAAATTGTCCATGAATACTTCCATCTTATCTCCCACATAATCTTGAAAGATGCTCATCATACACCTTTGAAAAGTTGCAGGTGCATAGCATAAACCAAAAGGCATTCTTGTGTAGGCATACGTACCAAAAGGGCATGTAAAGGTGGTCTTCTCTTGATCTTCAGGTGCAATTGGAATCTGAAAGTATCCTGAATACCCATCTAGAAAACAGTAGTAGGCCTTGCAAGCTAATCTTTCCAGCATCTGGTCTATGAATGGCAGTGGAAAGTGGTCCTTCCTTGTGGCGGAGTTCATCTTTCTGTAGTCGATGCATACTCCTCATCCATTCTGTAGCCTTGGGGGAACTAGCTCTCCTTCCTTGTTTTCTACGACGGTAAATCCAGACTTATTGGGAACTACTTGGACAGGGCTGACCCATTTACTATCTAATATGGCATAAATGAGACCAGCTCCAAGTAATTTGAGAACTTCTTCTTTGACAACTTCAGCAAGATTCGGATTCAGTCTTCTTTGTGGCTATCAAACTGCTATGACATCTTCTTCAAGTCGAATCCTATGCATGCATACAGTAGGACTTATCCCTTTGATATTAGCTACAGTCCATCCAATGGCTTCCTTGTATTCCTTCAGAACTCTGATTAATTGTTCTTCTTGTAAATTATTCAATTTACTTGCAATAACAACAAATAGGGTCTCTTTTTCTCCAAGGAAAACATGGTTTAGACCTTCAGGAAGTGGTTTCAGCTTGACTTCAGGTGGCTGGATGATGGATGGCAATGGTTTTGGAGTTGGCTCCAGGCTGATATAAGAGACCGATTCCATCTTTCCTTTTGTTGATCCCAATTTTTTGATAGTTTCAACTACGTCTTCTGGCACTTCGACTTCTGCTTTCTCGATTTCTTCTTGATGTAAACTCTCCGTAAGTACCACTTCAAGTTCATCTTCTTGGTGGAGTACTTGTACTTGCTCGGAGCAGGCATCAATTGTGTCAATAGCATAGATGGAATGGATCTAAGCAGGAGCTTTCATGGCTTCAAAAATATTGAATTTAATGGGCTTTACATCAAATTCCATACTAAGTATTCCATCTTGTGCTTCATACTTCATCCTTGCTGTTGTCAGAAACGGTCTTCCTAGCAGCAATGGCAAATGAGGTAGATGAAGGTCATCTTCACTCATCTTCAGGACATAGAAATCTGCAGGAAAAATAAAATCTCTTATTTGCACTAAAACATCCTCAACTAATCCTTCAGGTTTAATGTTAGTTCTATCAGCAAATTGAATTGTAAGATCAGTTTCAATCATAGATTCTATTTTCAATTGCAGATAAACAAAATAAGGCATGATATTAATTGAAGATCCTAATTCACACATGGCGTTTTCTATCTTATTCTTTCCTATCTTGCAAGGAATAGAAAAAGATCCTAAGTCATTGCATTTATGATGCAATTTCCTTTGATATGCAGCAGATACATTCTCATTCATGCAAGCATATTTTTCAGGACACTTACTCTTAGTGATGCATAATTCTTTGAGAAAAGAAGCATACCTGGGTACCTTTGCAATTTTATCAACTTAAGGAATGCTTACCTCTATTTCCGGAGTGAATTGAGTTGATTTGCAAACCTTTGAGGAAATGGTGGTCGATCATACTTGGCTTGCATCTCTTCCATCCATTCATCTTCTGACTTAGATTGAAAAGCTTTTGGTGATGAAGTAGATTGCTCCTTTTTGCTTTTGGTTGAAATCTCCTCCTCGCTTGACAATCGCTCCTTCGATGCAGCTACAGGATTAACAGGTGCGACTAATGGGGATGAAATATCAAGCAATTCCATCTCTTGTGCACGCTTGGGTTGAGTTTCTTCAATTGAATTAACTCCACATCGTTTCCTGTTCTCATTCATATGTCTTTGTGGTACATATGAAGCAATTTGAACAGAGGGTCGTGACTGCATACTCATGAATTCGGCAAACATCTTGGCTAGATTCCCACACTAAATGGTTAATGAAGATATGGCATTATCAGTTCGATTTACGAATTCTGATTTTTTTGGTGAAGAATCTTCCTTTGTAGAGAATTGGTAAATGTTTTCAGCCATGGTATTGAGTAGCTTCCTTGCTTCTTCAGGAGTTTTGAGTGTAAGGCCTCCTCCACTAGCAGCATCTACATAAGTACGATCTTCATAAAGAAATCCATCATAAAAGTGCTGGATCAAGAGTGCTTCGCTGATGTTGTGGTAGGGGCAACTTGCGCAGATCTTGTTATATCCCTCCAAGTATTGGTGCCACTTTTCGCTTGGTAATTGCGGACAAGTGTTGATCTTTCTTCTAACGTCAGCACGCCTTGATTCTGGAAAGTACTTGTTCAAAAACGCTGTCTCCAATCCCTTCCAAGAAGTTATGGATTTCGATGGCAAACTTATGAACTAGCTCTTGTCTTTTCCTTCTAAGGTTAAAGGAAAAGTTCGAAGCTTCGCTTCCTCTTCAGGCATCCTAGTAATTGCAGCACACTTGATGAAGAAACTTTGTAGATGCTCATGATGAGATTCTCCTTGGAAAATTGGCAACATGCGGATCACTGCTGAATTTAGTTTGTATGACTTATCCAAAGCTGGATAATCAATACAGAGAGGTGGCGCTTCACAATTGAAATTCAGCTCTTTTAACGAGCGTGGTTGCTCCATTAGGTCTTTTCTGCAAAACAAGGATGATCAAGTGCAAATCTAATAGAAAAAGAAAAATTAAACACAATCTCCCCGGCAACGGCGCCAAAATTTATGATCGGTCGTCAGCAATCATAAAAATACTCCCAACAATTACTAACTAAAAATAGCTAGGGCAAGTAGGGGTCGAACCACAGAGAGATAGGTTATTATTCTTTTTTCAATCAATTAGCTAAAAATAAAATAAGAAAATTATGAGAGCAAACCAAATTAAATCTAAACAATTAACTACGAAAGCAATTAAAGAAAATTAAAGAAACAATTAAACAGGAAGCAGAGAATAATTTTAGAAAACAATTAATTAAGAAAACCCTCCAACATAGAATTAATATCCCTCTTGACAATAATAACATGGATCATTGATATCTAATAATTATGAAAACCTTGGATAGCTTATTGGAATTAAATCCTAAATTACCTTAATTAGATAAGATCACCGGTTAAAGTTTATCTATCCCTTTTATTTTTTCAACAATCAATTACTTTTTTAGGGCTTAAAGACCACTTAAGAATAAAGCATTAAGAACAAGTAATTTATAAACAAGCACAACAAGCAATTTCTCGGTCGTTGATTCTTATCTCTCTTGGAAGGAAGGTTAGTTCTAATCCAATTGCTACATATAATTAAATCTGAGGTGTTAATTCTAGATTTAATCTAGCTAATGTTAACTTAATTTATCAAGATAGTGTCGACTCCAATCCATCAAAACAAGCAACATAGGATTAAAACAGAGATTTAAGAAATAACCAAATAATTCTCATATATAAACACAAAATCTCAGCATGATATAAGTCAAGAGATCATTTAAAATTCTACATTGGAGAAAAGAAAAGGATTACTCACTCATAAATTGAGTGAGCATCCACAAACAAAAAGAAAAACTTATCTATGGATGAAGAAGAAGAGGGGGGCGGCAACTCCTAGGGTTATCTCCTCCAAATCTTCAAGCAATTCTACAAAATTTTCTTATGAGAAGAGAATACAATAAAAACCTAGACCTAAGGTGGCTATTTAGGGGAAAAATAACCTAAAGACTCCTATTAAACTTAGGATATAACTCTAGGACGGTTTATGGGCTGACTTGGTCTCCAAGTTGGCTTAAAAGTCTTCCTAGAACCAAAATCCTAATGGAAATAGGATCCTGAAATTTCCTCGAATCGCACAGCAAGTTTTACAGCATCTTCGGCCTTTAAAACGGTAGAACTGAGTTTTGGACTTCAAAGCAAAGTTGTAGATCTCGGATTTAGCTTTCCAACGGCTACTCATGAGCCTAAAATGGACATCTGAGCAGAAAGTTATGTCCTTTTTACCAAGACTGCGCTGAATCCTAATCCAACTAGGACTAGTATCGGAATTTATGCGGGAATTGGATATTTCCTTGGATATATGCGGCACAAATTGGGACTTTAACTCCAATTGTGGGCTTATATGGACTGAGTATTATCCCATATAAAATATCCAAAATTCCATAGCTTCCGGGCTTGTTCAGGGCTTGTCTTCAATCCTTTCGCAATTAAAGCTCCAATCTTCAATTCTTGCTTCTTGAAATAATTCTTCAATGGTCTTCAAGTCTTCAAATTATCTTCAAGAAATCTCCAAACACGAACTTTGAATCTCCAAATCTATACTCAAAATTACTTTGCTCATATCTGTGTAAAAAGTCATCAAAATAGCTCCAAAAGTAGTGAAAATTAACAAATTCTCAATTTCACATCTCTTAAAGACTCAAAACACAAATATTATCAAAATAAGGTAAATTAGAGCATAAATAGACCCCAAAACATAGTTAAATAGCCACAAAAATATGGTTGTTTTTGGCTCGATCAATTATGTATGGAATTTATAACTACAACTCTCTTGTATGATTCTTTTAGATGTCCTAAAAGCCCATAAAGTTTCTGGAAAAAGTTCTGGTTACTTATTTGGTTCATTTGTAATCATTTTCTCCAGAATTTGTTTTATGATTTTATTTGATGACTCAACTTGACCATTTGCTCGAGCAAAATATGGTGTGGAATTTACAAGCTTAGTACCCAATCAAACAAATATTCTTTTAGAATATCTCTAAAGATTGTTGCATGATCTGTAGTGATTGTTTCTGGTAGACCAAATCTAAACAGAATCTTATTTTTAATGAACTCTATTACATCATCTGTATCAATAGATTTGTAAGATGCTACTTTAGTCCATTTTGTAAAGTAATCTGTAGCTACTAGAATAAATTTGTCTAAATTGGTTGGTTTTGGTGTAACTGCACCAATAATGTCTATTGCCCAACCCCTAAAAGGGCAACTCTTCAAAATACATTTCATATTTTAAGCAGGAACTCTTTGAATTGGCCTACGCTTTTGACAAGCTTGACACCCTTTAGCATACCTATGGCAATCTTTTCCCATAGTTGGCCAATAATAACCATACCTTTTAATTAACCACATCATTTTCTTCGCAACTTGATGTGATCCACATATACCTTCAGAACTTCTCCCATAACTCTCATTGACTCTTCTCATCTACACATTTCAAGAAAACACTATCTGTTCCTCTTTTAAACAATTCATTATTTACTTAACAATATTGCATAGCTCTAACTTTGCTGTCAGGCTTTTCCAAATATTGTTTAATAGGCTCTCTCCAATCTTCTGAATTTGTTGTTGTTATTATTTCACAAACTTGACTTTCTTCACAAATCTTAACCAAAGCAGAATCTAATGGTTGAGGTTTAAACTCAATCACATCCGTCTTCTTATATCCTGACCTTACTTGTGCTAAGTCATTTGATAAACTCAAATTTAGTTTCATTAAATTGATTTAGTAAACTTTGAGCTATCTTATAGCACTACAGAAAAACAGTGAAATAGCGGCGTTTATAAACGCCGCTATTTTAAATAACGGCGTCTGAATAGGCGCCGCCAAGGTCGCCGTTCTAAAAAATGCCGTTATTTTGCGGCGTCCTGGACTCAAACGCCGCTATCAGCATAACGGCGTCTAAACGCCGTCATATAGAGGTGTTTAGACGCCGTCATATAATTTTCCCGAAATCATTATATTTTTTTGAAAAATATAACATGGCGGTGTCCAGACGCCGCTATCTGTAGACCTTTATGAAAAACAATACTTTTTTAAATTAAATATTGCGGGTCTAGACGCCGCTACCTGTAGGCGTTTATGGAAAAATAATACTTTTTGAATAGCATATTGCGGCGTCCAGATGCCCCTATTTGGCAGTGTCCAGACGCCCCTATTTGGCGGCGTCCAGACGCCACTACTTTGGGGGCGTCCAGAAGACACTATTTGGGGGCGTCTAGACGCTGCTACCTGCAATTTTAAAAAAAAGTATTATTTTTGGAAGCAGTTAAATATAGCGGCGCTTTGTTCTTCAGACGCCGCTATATAAGGGCGGTTTGTTCTTCAGACGCCGCTATATAAGGGTATACCCCAAATCAGGACTTTTATTTATAGGAAAATTTAGGGTGGGTGGGAGTTATTTCTATACGATAATAGCACAAAATATAAAATATCAGAAACTATAATTGAAACGAAATTTTGAAGAATCACACTTAATTACCAAAGGAAGTTCATTACATTACATCCACATGGTATTCAAAGTAGCATATATATATATATATATATATATATATGAAAATTATTCTATACACAATTTCAGTAAAAAACTCTATTGTTCTAGTGTTACATCAACCACACATGATTAAAGGAATTTAAGGAATCAAAAGAATCATATTGTATCTACTTGTTTATCACTCGTGATTATGCACTGGAAATTGAAGTATTGACAAAAAAGTTACCACCATCGCCATCGCCACCGCCACCGCCACTAGTATTCGCATTTTGAGTGCCCTACTAAAAAATATAAAAGTTATAGCACTTAATTAGAAAATCAGTTTAGGGTCAAAGACTTTTACATACACTAAATAATGAGAAAATGGAAATCTCATTACCTGTGGCGTACTCTCCGTCACAACATCTATAGAATCTGGGAATTTTTGTGCAACAATCATCATGAGCTTATCTAGTTTGGAATTCATTCGAGCATTTTCAGTAGTCAAACGATCAAGCTGCTCTCTCTCCACTCGTCTCTCTTCTTTAATTTGCGCAATCTTTTGTTGATTTTATAATTCCCTTCGCTGCACACAAAAGATAGAAATAACTTTAAAACGACAAAAACAGCCCATGTCGAATCAAAATGAGAAAAACGAACTCCTTTATTGTAATATACAGTTTTCATCAAATTAGAAAGCAAAGCAATTTAAATTTCCAACCTGCATTTCTTCTCTTAGCTGCTGAACCTCTGATGAAGAATTTCCCTTTGAATAGGCCGTGAACAAATGAGCATTGTCTTTAAAGACGTCTTTTGGTGTGACCCCCAATCCAAGACATCTGACTCAGCCAGGTTGTTCTTCCCCTAACAACTCAACCAAAATTCTACTTTCAACTTCATCCTTTGACAAATTTTGTGCATCCTCAGTAGATGTGGTTGTCTACAATTCGTGTATCCTTTTCTATTATAACAATTACAAACCACATGTCAGAGCCACTTGCAAAGAGAAAAAATACACATCAAATGACCACAATTGCTTCATTTAGAATTGGAAAACTCACCATAACTTCCCCGACTTTTTCATTTACGTATGCTCCATTTTTTCTTGTATGCATCTTCCTGAACACGTTAAGACGCCCAACATCTTCTCCCTTTTTCCTCTATAAATAAATCCATTCAGAATTTGCGTGTCATAGGAGAAAATAATTTGTTCAACTTGTTTAAATTTGTAGAAAAAAAGTAGCAGCAACAACCAAGATTAATTTTTACATTCTTTAAAAACGCAGCAATTCTAAATTACTTACCATCTCATTTCTCAGTCTTGCAAAGCTTTTTGAGCCTGCCGTGTGAAGATTATGTTGACATTCTCGGCTCTCTTTTCCTACTTTTTCCTTTTTCTATTAACAAAAATGCATAATGTTAATATACCAACAAGAATAATGTGCCAACAAGAATGCACTTTTTCTACAAATTTAAATAGTAATAAGATGTACCTTTCCTTTTGTTGAGTGCCAATATTCTGCCATGGGGT
>AWWV01014182.1:0-33556 GCA_001974805.1 Corchorus capsularis | reverse complement strand
TATATAAGGGTGTTTTGTTCTTCAGACGCCGCTATATAACGTTATATCCCAAATCAGGAGATTTATTTGTAACAAAATTTAGGGTGGTTGGGAGTTGTTTCTATGCGATAATAGCACAAAATATAAAATACCAGTGAAATGCAATTGAAACGAAATTTTGAATAATCACACTTAATTACCAAAGGAAGTTTATTACATTACATCCACATGATATTCAAAGTAGCATATATATATATGAAAATTGTTTTATACACAATTTCAGTAAAAATCTCTATTGTTCCAGTGTTACATCAACCACACATGATTAAAGGAATTTAAGGAATCAAAAGAATCATATTGTATCTACTTGTTTACCACAACGTGATTGTGCACTTGAAGTATTGACAAAAAAATTACCACCATCTCCATCGTCCGTACCATCGCCACCGCCACTAGTATTCGCATTTTGAGTGCCCTACTAAAAAATATAAGAGTTATAGCACTTAATTAGAAAATCAGTTTAGGGTCAAAGACTTTTACATACACTAAATAATGAGAAAATGAAAATCTCATTACCTGTGGCGTACTCTCCGTCACAACATCTACAGAATCTGGGAATTTTTGTGCAATAATCATCATCAGCTTATCTAGTTTGGAGGAAATTCGAGCATTTTCATTAGTCAAACGATCAAGCTGCTCTCTTTCCACTCGTCTCTCTTCTTCAATTTGCGCAATCTTTTGTTGATTTTGCAATTCCCTTCGCTGCAAACAAAAGACATAAATAACTTTAAAACGACGAAAACAGCCAATGTCAAAATGAAACCGTAACGAACTCCTTTTTTGTAATATCCAGTTTTCAACAAATTATAAAGTAAAACAATTTAAATTTCGAACCTGCATTTCTTCTCTTAGCTGCTGAACCTCTAATGAAGAATCCTTCGAATAGGCCGTGAACAAATGAGCATTGTCTTTAAAGACGTCTTTTGGTGTGACCCCAATCCAAGACATCTGATTCGGCCAGGTTGTTCTTCCCCTAACACCTCAACCAAAATTCTGCTTTCAACTTCATCCTTTGACAAATTCGCTGTATCCTCCGTAGATGCGGATTTCTGCAAATCGTCTATCCTTTTCTATTTTATAACAATTAGAAACCACATGTCAGAGCCACTTGCAAAGAGAAATAATACACATTTGCTTGATTTAGAATTGGAAAACTCACCATAACTTCCCCGACTTTTTCGTTTACGGGTGCTCCATTTGTTCTTATATGCGTCTTCCTCAACACGTTGAGACGCCCAATATCTTCTCCTTTATTCCTCTATAAATAATTCAAAGAAGAATTTGCATGTGATTTGCCAAAACAATTTAAATAACTTGTTTAAATTTGTAGAAAAAAAGTAGCAGCAGCAACCATGATTAATATTTACATTCTTTAAAAACGCAGCAATTCTAAATTACTTACCATCTCATCTCTCAGTCTCGCAAAGCTTTTTGAGCCTGCCGTGTGAAGATTATGTTGACATTCTCGGCTCTCTTTTCCTACTTTTGCCGTTTTCTATTAACAAAAAATGCATAATGTTAATATACCAACAAGAATAATGTGCCAACAAGAATGCACTTTTTCTACAAATTTAAATAGTAATAAGATGTACCTTTCCTTTTGTTGAGTGCCAATATTCTGCCATGGGGTCAAAAAGGTATGCGGGTATCTTTGGATCTCGCGCAGCTTTCGTCGCAGGAAGTGTCACAGTCAAAGCGAAATCTTGTCTGAAAACATAAACAATAATGCAGAAAAATCAAATTAACATTATGCATTACACTTTGAATTCAAATATGGAACACAAAAACAAGTTAGAACTGTATTTGGAAAGATGAAAAATAAGTTACATGCCTTAACAAACTCGACCGCTCTTGCTTTGACAGTACGATCAATGGTTTTCTATGGCTTTGGACTCATTGGAAGTCGTACTTGATCCCGACCCAACTTCCCTAAAAATACTCCAAGGAGTTTGCTTTCATCTCCAACAGGTTGCTTCAATTCATTGCCTTTAATAATAACTTTGTAGGAGGCCTTTCGGTCCAGAGTTTATTCAAATTTGTTTTTACTTGTTTCTCCACTCCATTGTCATCAACAACTATAATTAAAAATGAGTTAGTAAATTATAAAAAAAAAGTTACAGAAAATGGGAAGTCAAATAGATTATGGTTTTAGTGGAATACCTGTAACGGTCGTCATATAATATGAATCAACTGGCTCAGAGAGTTCAGAAGTGGCATCACGACTGGTGCTTGGTTGGGAATTATTAGCGGAAACCCCGCTTCGTTAAGCACAGCCGAACCGACCCGAGGGGAAGTGGGAGGATCCACTGCTTGGGTCGAAGTGGGAGGATCCACTTCTGGGGTCGAAGTGGTAGGATCCACTTCTTGGGTCGAAGTGGGAGGATCCACTTCTGCGGTCGAAGTGGGGAGAGCCGGAACAGGAACATCCTCTCCATTTGCAGCCTCAATGGGGTTGTCACTTGCTGCTAAATCCCTAATACCATTAGGTTTTACTCGACATTGCTGCTAAATTGCTTTCTTCTAGTTTATTATAGAAGTTGAACCTTCCGGTTTTTTCCTCTTCATATAACCTTTGGGTTTCCTGCCTAGTAGACAAAAACCAAAAAAAAAAAGTAGTTATAATAACACAAATACAAAACAAATTAGTTATTGAAACTACATATGGAATATTAAAACTTCAATCCAAACAAATTCCATTTCTTACGAACCTTGTATTGTACTTTTGCATATTAACAATTATTTGGAGATCAAAGTTTCCAATCTATATGGTAAATGCCCCGTCCCCTCAACACGTGGTTTGTAAGAGAGAAATGCATGTTTAATTCAATGCATCAAAAGTCAGAATTATAAAGTCAGATAAAAATGCCCCATATTGCAATCATCTTACAACTGTATAAGAAATGAAATTGACAACAATTACTAATAATCCAATCAACAACAAGTGAACAACCAAAGAGGAATTAAACAGAATCTGAATCAAATTCAAAACCAGCCACCTTACTTAGTAAATAAACTCCTATGACCAAAACATATCTCACCAATTCCAAATAGTCCTACAGATAGCATAAACTTTCAAAGATGGAACTCCAGTTCCACATAAATTTCATTCCTTGTCCCCTCTACCAACTACCAAGATGGCATAAACTTTAACTACAACAACTAATGCTATAATAACCATAATGCTATTGCTATGCTAGCTAACCAAGCTGTTGAATGACCATTGTTCTTGCAAGCTAGAATCAATAACCATTCAATCTTTATGCAGCAGCGACCACAACAACTTGCCAACCCTAACTAGTTAACCAACTAGAACTTACCCCAAATGCCCAACTTGTTTAAACCAAAGGAATCAGTAACTTTCCTTAAGGCACCAAACCAGAAAATAAAGGAAAATACAGTAATAAAAAGAAAGAAACATTAATCTACAATATATATATATATATATATATATAGGCAAAGATCATATAACAAATTGCTTCTGTAACAAAGATTTCCTGAAGGGTTCATGATTGAACACAAAATTGGAGCACAAGAATAAGAAGATTGAAAGAATGTCAACATGAATATATTCAGATAAAGAATGAAGAGATAGAAGTTCAAAGAAAAATTTAGGGTTTTAGAAATTAGGGAATGAATCGAAGAGAAGGAAACTACTCCAGTTAAGAACCCACCAATGTGTCGATATGATTCAGAAGAAACAAAAAATTAAACATTTTCGAATAAACAAAAAATTAAGAAAATTAAACAAAAAAATGCGAAGGGAAAGGAACCGAAGAGAAAAATTAGGGTTTTAGAAACTTGTTTGAATGAATCGAAGAGAAGGAAACAAAAAAATTTGGGTTTCAGAAATGAATCGAACGGAAGGAAAGGAGAACCAGAAGACTTACTCTCTGCGAATCGAAGTAGGAGAGCTGCGAATTGTGAGTCGATATGATTCGAATCGAAGGGCGCTGCGAATCAAAGCACAGGGCGGAGGAGAGGAGAAGGGAGAAGACTTAGAAAATTTCAGAAGTGTTTCGAATGAGGGAAGAAAAAGACTTAGGCAATTTTAGGTATATGATGGTTTAGGGTAACAAAAACGACTGCGTTTTAATCTTCAATTTATCAAATAGCGGCGCCACACGTAACAAGACGCTGCCATATATAAGAAATTAAAATTAGAAAATATTAATATTTAGAAATTAGAAAGTCCAACTGGGGCCCGGTTGGGGGTCTAGTGGGCACCCAGTCAGGACAGTGACTAAACAAAAATTGAAGGTTTCAACCGGGCTCCCAGTTGAAGGGTAACCGGACTCCCACTTGGACTTCACTAAATAGCAGCGTCTGCTTAAACAGACGCCGCTAAATAGTGGCGTTTAATAAAACAGACGCCGCTATTTTAGAAATTAAAATTAGAAAATATTAATATGTAGAATTTAGAATGTCCAACTGGGGGCCCGATTGGGGGTCAAGTGGGCACCCAGTC
Source organism: Corchorus capsularis (assembly GCA_001974805.1). Taxonomy (NCBI): domain Eukaryota; kingdom Viridiplantae; phylum Streptophyta; class Magnoliopsida; order Malvales; family Malvaceae; genus Corchorus; species Corchorus capsularis. The sequence continues at coordinate 29,052 of AWWV01014182.1, read as the reverse complement.
AGGACAGTGACTTTGCCCAAATTGAACGTTTCAACCGGGCTCCCAGTTGTGTCGTCACCGGGATCCCATTTCGACTCCATTATATAGCGGCGTCTAATAAACTAAACGCCACTAAATAGCGGCGTTTGCTTCATTAGACGCCGCTAAATAGTGGCGTTTAGCTCATTAGACGCCGCTATTTTGCTGCAATCCTTGGGCACTAATTAGAAATTCTTAATGTTTACAATGACAATTTAAATGGTATTCAATATTATAATCGACAAATATAAAAACTAAGAACTAAAATTAAATCAAAGTTTTATAAGAACTCAACAAAATTACCAAAGAAAATGAATTACACAATGCTACATCCAAAATGGAATAAATATGCATTGCATAAACACAATTTCAGGATAACTCAACATCATGTCGAATCCATTGCATTTCGGATTCGTCAACCATTAGATTGGACGGAAAAAACTCCGTTCGTGGCTCATTGGAGGATTCCCCACTCATGTCAAAATTATCTCTAGGTGTATTGTGAACAACAACATGCCAAGCTCGTTCGATCGGATCTTGCGAGTAGAAAACTTGTTTAACTTGAGAGGAGAAAACATAAGGGTCATCAACAACATGATCGTCGTTATGAATGAGCCGATCAAAATTGACTAGAGTAAACCGAAACTCATCTTTCCTAACACCTCTAGAACTATTCACATCAGCCCACTAACATTGAAACAAGACAACCCTATACTTTTCATCAAAATCTAATTCAATGATATTATTAAACAGTCCATAGTAGTCAAGGTTTCCTTCTAAAGGGTTCAAATCTCGAGAACTAACATAACTTGTTGTTGACGAAGCGACAACTACTCCAGAATTTTGCGTTCGGCCCTTGCTCTCAAATTGTTTCACCTTAAACCGATATCCATTGATGGAATATCCCTTGTATCTTTTCACAATCTCCTTTGGACCTCGAGCAAGAATTCCAACTTCTTCAGAAACTTGAAGCCCATCGTTAACCTGAAGGTAATCCATATATAAGTAACTTAGATACAACCCATTGTAAGTAACATAACAATATACCAAGGTAATTAACTTACCTGTTGCCGTAACCAATCAAGAAACGTCTCCGTGAATAACTTATCAACATCACGTTGTTTAGGTCGTCGAGAACGGTTGTTGATGACCAAGCTTCTCTTGTAGTTTCTAAACTTAAAAAGAAGCTAATTAGTACTAAGATGTAAAAACATATGTTTATGCTATTGATTGTTTATACTAACCTTCTAAATGGCTCAATCGCATCATGGTGGAAAAGAACGTATCGATGTGCTTGGGTCCTTGATATATGATCTAACTCGACATACTCAAAACCGCCAATTTTTTGATCACCACTTTCGAATAAATAAGGAATGCTATTATCATTTTCCGAGCAGTCAGGATTTCTTGATGGTCTATTAAATCGAGTTTCGATTCCTTCAAGATATCTAGAACAGAATGTCATGCATTCCTCTGCCAAGTAACCTTCGGCAATTGAACCTTCCGAAAACCTTTTGTTTAGCACGTAGGCACCCAACTTACCTAAGAACCTACGAAAATAATAGTACAAGTTAATTTTTTTCCACCATATTAAAAATAAATAACTCGCTTTCTGGAAATTGAAGTAGTACCTTTCTACCGAATACATCCACCTAGGAGAAACCGGTCCACAAAGTTTTGCTTGTAATGGCAAGTGAATAACCAAATGCACCATTATAGTGAAAAGCTAGGAGGGAACACCTTCTCTAGATTGCATAAAGACAATGCGACGAGTTCTTGAAGTTTGTCCAGCTCATCTACCTTGAGAACCTTAGCACAGAGAGCTTTGAATATGTTACAAAGCTCAATTATGACTATTGTCACTCTCTTCGGCATTGATGACCGTAAGGCTATTGGAAGTAAGTCATGCATTAAGACGTGACAATCATGTGACTTCAAATTATACAGTTTCCGATCACTGACATTCACACATCTTGATATATTTGAGGAAAAACCATCCGGAACCTTGATGTCCTTCAAAACTTGATAGAAGATCTCCTTCTCCTTTTTAGACATGGCATATACGGCCGGAGGAATGCTTCTCTTTCCATTATGATCCAATTGGGGATGAAGATCAGGTCGGATTCCCATCTCAACTAAGTCAAGACGACTATTTAGATCGTCTTTTGATTTCCCATCCATGTCAAGAATGGTGCCTAGGATGTTATCACAGACGTTCTTCTCAATATGCATCACATCAAGGTTGTGACGCAGTAGATTGTGTTCCCAATAAATCAAATCAAAGAAAATACTCCGCTTTTTCCACAGAGATGCCTCATTTGAGCCAACACCCTCATCACCACCTCCGGTTTGAGTAGAAACGCCACCATCTTCGATGTTTCTTCTTCTTTTTGCAGCTCTCTTTTTTTCCCCTTGCCATACGAGAATTCACAACCATTCAACATCTCCAAGATGTCGGATCCAGAGGTAATCAAAGGTGCTTCCCGTAATTCCACCGTGTTGTCAAAAGCACACTTCTGTGATCTAAAGGGATGACCTGCCTCCAACCACCTCCGATGTCCCAAATAAGAAAACTTCTTACCATGCTTCAACCAATTGGAACATGTTTCGCCCGAACAACAGGGACAAGCAAAACGACCTTTAGTACTCCATCCGGATAAATTAGCATAAGCAGGGAAGTCATTCACGGTCCACAATAATGCAGCACAGAGGTGAAAATTCTGTTTTCGTGTTGCATCATAAGTAAGGACTCCATCCCATAATTGCTTCAACTCTTCAATGAGAGGTTGCAAATACACATCGATGTCAGCCCCCGGACCTTTCTCCCTTGGAATTATCATAGACAAGATGAAAGAAGATTGTTTCGTACTGATCCAAGGTGCTTGATTGTAAGGAATTAAGACGATTGGCCATGTATTGTAAGTACTACTCATTGTCTTAAACAGATTAAACCCATCAGATGCAAGTCCAAGGCGAGCATTTCTAGGTTCCGAAGCGAAATCCGGATATCTAGAACCAAAATCCTTCCAGGCTAACGAATCTGCTGGATGCCTCAAATTTCCATCATTAGAACGGCCATCGGCATGCCACGTCATAGACTCCGAAGTCTTAGAGGACATGAAAAGCCTCTGCAGCCTTAGGATTAACGGAAAATACCGCAATACCTTTGCAGGCCTCAATTTCCCCCGGTTCGCAACAACATCCTCCCTATTCAAAGATTCACCAGAGTTGGGTTGTAACCACCGGGAACTTCCACAGACATGGCAAGACTCTTGATCTTCTCTATCTCCCCAATACAACATACAATCTTGGGGACAGCTATGAATTTTCTTATACGAAAACCCCAAATCACCAATGATCTTTTTTAACTCATAAAGAGAAGTAGGAATTGCTGCAAAGGGAAATACATCTCGCAACAACTCAAAACAAGTCTAAAGCTTTTCCCGTCATATACCAGACAAGCACTTCAAGTGCAAGAACTTTATTGAAAAGGACAACTTTGAAACTTGGGAATCTGGGTAGACTGGCTTATTCATGCTTTCAAGTAACTTATAAAATTTTGTAGCCTCTACAGTAGGTTCTTCGTCCCTTGTATCTGCGTTTAAATCACCTACATTTGCATCACTTCCAACTTGATCAGATTCATGGCAAGATGGTCGGTCATGAATGTTCAAAGCATCACGCAACAATCCCCTCACATCATCTCGTGAGATGTCACCTCCTAAACTTGAACTAGCCCTGGAAGAAATGGCCGGCATACTTGAATTTCTAGTAGGCAAATCCTCACCATGGAAAGCAAACTCCTTATAACCTCTTACAAAGCCATCAACAATTAAATGTTCTCAGACAATGTCTCTCTGATGCCACTTCCCGTTTTTACACTTAGCACATGGGCACACTATTTCGAGACCTTTACTTTCTTTCTCAAAAGCAAAATCAAGGAACTGTTCTAACCCTGCTTCATAAACAAGATCACACCTGTCCTTTTGCATCCAACTTTTGTCCATTGCACTTTTATTTTATCCTAATAAATTACAAAGGCAAAGTGTTCAAAGATAATGAAATGCTATACTAACATCAATGTTTCAATAACAATCACCATTAAGTAACAAATCCTCACCAAATTTACATTTTAACAAAAACATAAATCATGTGTTTCCAATTGGATAAATACATGGATGGCATTGAACAAAATCATAAATCAATACATTGCATTCAAAGCTAATGCATAAAGCTAAACAACATCATCAAACAAACTTGGATAAATAGGAAATCATTATATTCTACAACAACCTAAAACATTAATATATGACATAACAACACAAATATTCATGATCTCTCTAAATTTCTAACTTCATGGTCATATTATTAGTTTCTCTAAAATTCTAAATTCTAACAAGTTAGACATAAAGCAAACACCAAAATTCCACGAAAATCAACAAAAATCAAACAACTAAAGGAAAAAGACAAACCCAAATCGTATGAAGAATGAAATTGGAGTTTTGTCTTCTCTTTTCTCCTCCACAACTAGATTATGCTATGAAGAATGAAGAAAACCCATTAGATTGGATGGAAAAAGAGTCAATAATATAGGGTTTAGGCTTGATTAAGCAAGAGGTAGCTCAAATGGTCGGATTTCCCTTTTTTTTCCAGAGAATTGAATCATTTTAGGCCGCAAATTGTAGAATGAAGAAGGCTGTTCTCGACTTACCTAAAAGCTGTCTGAACAAGCCAAAGCGACGTCGTTTTTGGCGAAATATAATTTGAATATAGCGGCGTCTTATAGGACAAACGCCGCTATATAAATATATATATATATTTTATATTCATATAAAACCAATCTGAATATTGGTATTTTTTTTCCAAAAATATATATATTAAATATAGCGGCGTATGCGGAGCAAAACGCCACTACTTAGCGGCGTCTAGTAGCCAGACGCCGCTATATATATTATGCGCGAGGGAATTTTTCCCTCCAAAACATAGGGAAAAAAATTCCCTCACCTAAAATATTAACATTGTGGCGTCTGTTACATAAGAGGCCACAAATTTGCGGCGTTTATCCTACAAACACCGCTATATACTATAGGCGTGTAGTTGTAAACTTTTGTTTGTTTTAGGGAGAGGGAATTTTTCCCTCAAAAAAAAAGGAAAAAAAATGTCTCCCTCCATATTTAAAATAGCAGCGTTTATTCTTCTAGACGCAACTATTTAGCGTAGAGTCGGAAATTTTCTTTGTTTGGGAGGGTGGGAATTTTTCCCTCCCAAAAAAAAAAATCTCTCCCTCTATACATTAAGATGGCGGCGTCTTACTTTCCAAACGCCACTAAATAGCGGCGTCTGGCTTTGAGACAACATTTAACAACATTTCAAGTCTATTAAGATGTTCATCAAAATTAGTAGCCTTAACTACAATGTCATCTATGTAGACTTCAACATACTTTCCAATCATGTCATGGAAAATAGCATTCATAGCTCTTTGATATGTTGCTCCTGCATTCTTTAATCCAAATGGCATTACAATCCACTCATAAGTCCCTAAAGATCCTGGACATCTAAATCTTAGAAATATCTTCTTCAACTATGAATATTTGATTGTATCCAGAATAACCATCCAGAAATGACATAACACCATTTCCTGCAGCATAATCAATAAGCATATCTGCTATTGGCATAGGATATTCATCTTTAGGTGAAACATTGTTTAAATTTCTAAAATCAATGCACACTCTAAGTTTTCCATTTTTCTTCATTACTGGACTATATTAGATAACCATTCTACATACCTAGCAGGTCTAATGAATACAGCTTTTAACAACCTCTCTATTTCTTCTTTTAATCTAGGATAAATGTCACGTGCCACCCTCCTAGCATGTTGTTTACGAGGCTTTACATTAGCCTTAATAGGTGTGGGGAGCCTTTGGTGGTGGTATGGCAAATGTGGGCTAGACTAGTCTCGGCTCCAAAGGGTTTGGGCCAACCCCTTTCTTCAAATGAAGATCAGGTTTCAGAGGAAAATATGACAAAGGGCAGATTCGGCGGTAATTTTGGGGAACTCGAGTTACGGCGATTATGAGCTCTCTGTTCTTTGGTCACGAAAACAGAGCACAACCGGTGAAGCTCTGGAAAGTCTGTTATGGCAGCTGTGAAAATTGTAGTAATAAAATATAACCCAGCAGGATATTCTGGGAAAGCTAAATGCAGTAACTATCAGCGACTGTGGCGGGAGGTGGTGTACCGCAAAATTGAGATTTCGGGGAGAAAACACAGGCTCTGTTTGCCCCTGTTTTTCGTTCCCAAGAACAGAGCACTACCACGAAATTATATTAGGAAAGAAAAATTGCATTTATTTGCTTCAAACAAATAGGAAATACACTTTGAAAAATGGGCTTGAAGAAAAAAAATGGGAATCCCTTTAAAAGGGAAAGAAATTAAAGGAAAGCAATTTGGAAGTAATTTGTAGAGTGAGGTGAAGGTCTGGGAGTTGAGATTGTTGAAGATGAAGTTGACACCGCGATTATTTATATGCACACTACTGCGGTAAAGAGGGTGCTACCGCGGTAAGGATAGCTCTGCGATAATTTGCTGTAAAATGTTTGGTAAAGTGAGTTTTGCGGTAAAAGCGCTTTGCATGATGAGCTCTGCGGTAAAAGAGGTGCTATTGCAGAAATGGCTTTATGAAGAAGAAGATAAAAGCTCTGTTAGTCCCTGTTTTTCGAACCCAAGAACAGAGGAAGCCATGGAACTCACAAGTGAAGAAATAATTCAATTTTATTCAACTTATATGAATGGGGAATACATTGTGAAGAAAAGCTTGGAAGAAAGAAGGTGGGAAAACTTCTTTAAGGGAAAGAAATCAAAGAAAATGTGATTTCTGGAGGTGATTGTTGTTGAAGATGAAGCGAACATGGCGATTATTTATAGGCCCTCCATTGCGATACGATACCATTTGTGGCCATGATTCTCGCCGGAGACTTTACCAACTCTCTGTCGCGGCATCTTCCATATTGGGCTTATGTGTAAACTTGCTTTCTCTCACTTTTGAATTACTTTGCCTTTTTAAGTGCTAGGTCGACTTCACCTCTAAGATTCCTTGCAGCAAGTCAACTGCTGCGGATTCTTTTCCTTTCTTGCCATGGCCTTATCTTTGAAGTAGGAAACAACTCCTAAGCAAGCTGTCCCTTCCAAAAATAACTCTTGGCAGATTCCCACCTTCACATGCCTCCAAGCCACATCTTCAAAATGTTTTCCCGCCGTGGGCTTGGTCCACGTTGTTGTGCTGCAAATTAGAGATTGATAGTGTGTTTTGTTGCTGTGATTAGGCTTTGATCCCGTAATTAAACATGAAAATAATTTGTTATCAGTAGATATTACTCCCTTTGGCTATATTCCTTTCTCGGCATCTTTCCTACGACATCTTTGGCTTCCCTGAGCGGCACTGTGGATGCCTCTGCTGCCGAGTGGTGATGGAGATTCTTCTGCCGTGAGAAAGGTTTGTCTTATGTGCTATGTAATAAGCTTGGGGTCTTATTTGTGACCCATTGGGCCACTTGAGAGATGTGGGTTTTGTTTGGGCTTTAAGTGTGTGTGTGAAATTAATTTGGCCTTTTTTATGTGTATGTGTGTCGCAACGTGCGGGACAGGGGCCCGCCATTGAACGACTTGGGGGAAAACTATTAAGGTTCTTGTGGAGAGTCGCCACTAATCTTTTTTACCTAGGTGTGATTAGCCACCTATCCAATTATTAAGCCTAATATTAACCTTAGGTTGAAGGTAATACTAAACCTAATAAAGTCTGCTTAATCAGAGTCTATGGTCCGGGAGTCAGGTACGCGTGGGGAAGGATTAGCACCCCCACGACGCCCGTCGAAACGACGGCACTGACTGGTCTAGAACTGACTTCGGGTTTCTATAGTTGGTTAATTCCTTTTAAGCCTTAGTATTTTCATGCCTAACTTTATACTTAGCTTACTTAGTTCTTCGTTTTATGCCAAATTGTTACTTGCTTTCTTTACTCAATTATCCGGATTGGGCCAATTTACTATTGCTTTTATTCCGACTTAATTCTCTTTAAATTAAGCCATCTTATTATTCCCTTCTTTTATTGACTCAATTTTTTTTATAAATCAAGCCCTTTTATTGTTTTACTTAATCTCTTTTTTAGATTAAGTCCTTTATTGACTTTACTTAATTACCCTGAATTAAGTTCTTTTATTCTACTTAATTTCTTTCCTTGAAATTAAGCCTGTCTTTTTACTTAATTTCCTTGAAATTAAGCCAATCTTTCTTTACCTAGTTTCCTTGAAACTAGCCAGTCTATCATTACCTAATTTCCTTGAAATTAAGCCAGCCTTTTCTCTACCTAGTTTCCTTGAAACTAAGCCAATCTTTTCTTTACTTAATTTCCTTGAAATTAAGCCAGTCTTTTCTTTACTTAATTTCCTTGAAATTAAGTCAGTCTTTTCATTACCTAGTTTCCTTGAAACTAAGCCAGTCTTTTCTTTACTTAATTTCCTTGAAATTAAGCCAGTCTTTTCTTTACCTAGTTTCTTTGAAACTAAGCCAGTCTTTTCTTTACTTAATTTCCTTGAAATTAAGTCAGTCTTCTTTTACCTAATTTCCTTGAAATTAAGCCAGTCTTCTTTTACCTAATTTCCTTAAAATTAAGTCAGTCTTTCTTTTACCTAATTTCCTTGAAATTCAGTCAGTCTTCTTTTACCTAATTTCCTTGAAATTAAGTCAGTCTATTCTTTACTTAATTTCCTTGAAATTAAGTCAGTCTTCTAATGTTCTTACTTAATTGCCATGAATTAAGCCTTTTAATTGTTGCTTCAACTTAATTTCTATGAATTAAGTCTTTTGACTATTGTTTTTACTTAATTTCTATGAATTAAGTCTTTAACTATGCATACTTTTCTTAATTGCCTTGAATTAAGACGTTACCTTCCTTAATTACCCAAATTAGGGCCTTGACTGGACTTTCTTTTCTTAACTACCCTGAATTAAGAATTTACTATTCTTGATTGCCAAATTAAGACCTTGATTTTGCTTTCCCCTCTTAATTACCCAGAATTAAGACTTTACTCTTCTTAATTGCTAAATTGAGACCTTGACTTTACTTACCTTGACTTTCCTAATTACCTCTTAATTACACTGAATTAAGGTTTGACTTTCTTAATTACCTCTTAATTACACTGAATTAAGATTTTAACTATGCATATGATGCATGCATTTCAGTTTAATCATACTTTACCAAATGTTTATACGAGAAACATTATTTGGGTACCTTCCACTTGATTAGTAAGACCCCCAAATTAATGCTTGAAACCTAGGAAATTCGGATTAAAATGGACAAACTTTGTCAACATTTCAACCGATTATTCCATCATCGGTGTCAATTTTCTTCTCTCAAATGAGCATGATATCAACAACATTTAAGGAATTTAGCATGCATGTCATGAATATATCATATTTTCACAAGTTTGTGGATTCTTTCACATAATTGGCTAAATAAATGACTTAGTTCATTAACCCAACTTTTAATTATGAATTTAATTAGAACGAGAGGGGTAGCCCATGCTGACGCGTCGGGCGTCTTTTATTTTTTTTTCCTAAAAAAAATATAAGGAATTCAAGTATTATACATGCCAAAAACTATACTAAGAAATCCATTAATAGAACTAAGTTGTTTCAAATATTTTGTGACATATAGTAGTGGGTTGGCACATCAAGTTCCTTGGTATATAAAGGAAAATAAACTCAGTAGTCTTAAAGGATACATACAAATGATAATCAGAAACATGATAGAGAAAACTTAAGACTTTTGAAATGTTTATAACGCCCAAATTTTGCTCCTCCATCAATTGTGGGAATTTAAATCGATTTTAGTTTGTCACTAATAAATGAATAAATTGTTATGTAAAAGAAGACATGGTGTTTGACAACTCTTCAATCTCATTAATATGTAAAATATGCAAATTCCATACAAACTTAATATAAACAATATGAAAAATATATGAAGCATTTAGCCAGAAGCAAAAGTCTTCAATCTCTGGAAAAAAAAATTGTTTTCTGATATTATACCTTGTCCTGTTTCTTCAAATATCGGGGCCAACAACATGTCCACATCTGAGACAGTGATCATTTGTCATCAATTAATAACAGATAAAAGAACTAATCGGATACTCCCTCTGTTTCATATTGAATGGCCATATTACTATTTTGGGACGTTCCAAAATAATGTCCACTTCCCAAAATGGAAAAAAAATTTCCCTCTTTACCTTCATCATAAACCCAACTTTTGGATGGGACCCACTAATTTCATACCAAAATCAAGGGCAAGCATTGTAAAGTAACGTATAAATACCACTTTTTCTAAAACTGTGTCAAAAACAAAGTAGCCATTCAAAGTGAAACGGAAGGAGTACATTATTTCATTTTTTTCCCATACTGACTTCACTGACTTCTTCAAATATCGGGGCCAACAACATGTCCACATCTGAGACAGTGATCATTTGTCATCAATTAATAACAAATAAAAAAAACTAATCTGATATTTCATATTTTTTTCCCATAGTGACTTCACTGACTTCTGTAAAAAAAAAAAAAAAAGGCTTCACTGACTTAGTGTGCATGGACAATTGTAGTTTCCTCCATATGTAAGTTAATATAGATCCTTTTTTGCAGAGCATGATATAATTGATGGCCTGTTATCCACTGTTCTAGCTAACACACCTGCAAATATTATGCGATGATCGGCAAAACTAACATACCTATTCACACGTTTTCAAAACCAAGAAATAAACATACAAAACATGTAACCATCAAAGCAATATGAGACTGGAATAGAGAGGTTCACCTAAGTAGTTATTATGGGTGCAGACCGGAACAAACCAAACAAAATCACCAATTAAACAAAAGAAATGATTGAAACAGTCGAAAGGTCGATAAACAAATTAGGTGAAGAAACACAAAAGAAAAACCTCTGATGTATGTACCTCTATCTCACTCCCTCTACACATTGGCAGCAGAAAACAGAAAGAATCAGGGTCTTAAAAAAATTATTGGACACAAAGAATAGAGTTCAATCTTACAGAAATACCAAGAAAAGCAGCGTTACAGACCAAAGCATGCACAGAGAAGGACTGCAACCATCAAATAATTTGATCAATTCAGAAGGAATAAAAGGGGACAGAAAACATTACACTCATCACATATGAAGAACAAACAAATTTTGGAGAAAAAACTTGATTCGCAAATTATATACAATCATCACCATATGTGGCCAATATGGAACAAACAAATTTTGAAGCAAAAACTTGATTCGCAAATTTTTTTTCACAGCAAATTGAAGAGCCAAGAACACCAAGAATTAGACTAATCAAATTCTCGGAACAAAACAACTTAATCCCCAAAAAAAATGAACTGCAAGAATAACGTTAAGGGGATACAAACCTGTGTTATAGAACACAACAACAATACCCTGAAAAGAGACAGCAGAAACCATTCTGATCAGTCAATCTTATAAGAAAATGGATCAAAGGTAAAAAAAGAAAAAAAAACTGAGGTCATCTATAAGTGGAGAGTGCTAAGAAAATGTAGTCAGCTTTTTCAATAGAGAAAAGAAGAAACAAAAAGTCAGCACAATCAATAAATAATCACTCGCATAATCGCATTCTTATGCTGGCAAAAAAAAAAAAGTCTCTAGCATTCTTACGTTGTTAGTGATACTGTTTGCCTTCAGAGTTTTCTAGAATATATATACATGGAGTATATCAAAAGGCAATTCTGTTTATGGTGAACATTATCAAAAGGAAATTGAAGATTTGAAGTATACATAACCTGTTTTCAGGAGAAGACAAAAACAATTTTATTGACGGATTAATACCGATTTTGGCACTTAAAATCTTTAATGAACTGATCAACAAAATTAAATTGATCATAAACTGGAAGAAGAGGAAAAAGTCAGGAACTTACCGAGGCAAAACAACAGTCTATTTATTTTTAAACATTAGACAAAGGAGGTTCCATCTGACGGGATCATAAAAGACAACCTACAATGGTCATCCATCAGCACTTGCTCCTAAATAGCCTGTCAAAACAAAGCACTGAATGTCAAGTAGTATACAAAGTGAGCATTATAATAATAATTGTAAGTAGTATATTGGAAAATGTTTCCCAACTGTTGAGTTGTGAATCAAGTCATTGTAGACAAAAACAAAGATAAAAATGATGACAGAAATTAAGCAAAGTTGTATGTGAAAATTTTGGATGGTTCTAAATGCTAAAGAATATCTAAAGAAAGGAAAAGAATTTTGTTCATGATCCAACAGACCCTTAATTAATTCTACCCAATAATATATATATATATATATATATATATATATTCACTATAGGAAAAGCAAAAAAAACCCAAAAAAGAGATGTGTTCTGGTGCTGTAAGACAACAATCCAACCGCAGAACAATTAATTACTGCATATATAGCTTTGTTCCTAATTATCACTTGAACACTCAACAACAAATCTCCTTCTGATTTAGTATAGTTTTTTATAATTTATTTTTCAATAAGCAAAGGTACTTGGAATAAGTATGCCCATATTCTTCTGTTAAGAAACAAAGAAAAATGAAGTGCTTATCTCTTTAAGAAACGAAGCAAAAGACATTAGAAGAATAGTACAACACTCTAAACTCTAGAGCTTTGAGGAATCTGCATCATAAACTTCCATATAAAAAATTGGTTAATTCATCAATTAAGCCACCAACGAAATTAAAAAGGCTCACCGGAGATTGGACTCCACCGCCTTCAAACATATCTAAATAGCAGTTTAACATCATCTCTCTCTCTCTTTTCTTTTTTCTTTTTTTAAACAAAATTTTCCATTTGATTTTCACCGATAAATCATGCTCTGAACTTTAATTATCCCCGGACAAAAATTCCAAAACAAATAAAACACACCAGTTTAAACCAAACCAACAAAAGTGATATCTCATAACCAAATCAAACAGAAAAATCAACAAACCAAACGATTTTTTTTTTCTTTTCACCTGTTTACTCTTCAAAGAGATCAGCACCAAATTGAAACTTTCACTCGAAAAAGGTATACAAAAAATTAATGTTAATAAAAAATTATAAAAACCGAAGAATCATAAACAGAGGGAGAAATATAGATCTGGAAGCATCATAAACACCAATCAAAATTATTTTGAATCACGATACAAAAATTAGAATGACCGAAGAATCATAAATAGAGGGAGAAATATAGATCTGGAAGCATCATAAACATCATTTCAAAATCTTTGTAAAAGCCCATTCTCTAAATTTCAAATATGAACTCACCATGGCAGAAACACCGTGAAGAGTAAAAAAAAGGTTTTTTAATTTTTTTGGGGAAGAAAGGGAAAAAATACATGACAAATACCCTTGATCTGGCAAATTATACACATATATTCATAACAGAGACATGAAACTCACCGATTGGAACTTGAACGGCGGCTGCTTAAGGAGGAAAGGAGAAGAAAATCTATCCGCAGAAAAAGCCAAAGAAAAACAAATAACGCAAAGCAAAGGATGGTTAAGGAGGGGCTTTAAATTAATCTATTAGATGTGAGCAATTATCAAAATGGGGCGATAAGGTGGCACCATGTTAAAAGTGAAAGGGTTTGTTAGTAATTTCCTTAGGGATAAAAATAATGTGTAGTATATATAATTTCCGAATTCAGGGGCTGAATTGAAAGGAAACTAAACCTAAAGAACTTAATTGCTTCAATTCCTGGGATACAGGATCTAACCGTAAACGCTATCAATATACTGGACTTAAATGAATTGAATTTGAGAGCTTAATTGAAAAGAAGTGAGAATTCTTACCTGAAATTGGAGAATCTTCCTCAATACTTGGTGAAGCAATGCCGTTTTGGGAGTCATTCGTACGGATTATAAAATCCTTCCTTCCTCTCTTTTTTCCTGACCTTCTTCTTCCTCCAAACCCTAGTTGTCATTCCTAGCATCGCCGGAAATCGTCCCCGCCGCTCGGGCCACCACAAGCCACGGTCGCCGGTGAAATTTTGATCGTTACTCAGCCTCAAAATGTGCAGAAGTGGCCTTTTTCACCTCGGGAACCCAGATCTGGGCTTACTTTCCTCGAGGCAAGCTTCTAACCTCGCCGAACCAGGCTAACCCGACTAAAGAGATGTTCCCTGATCTCGAAAATTCACAGAATGATGGCCATGATTTTCGAGTATGTTGATCTACTCCGTCATCCTTGGCTGTTCATCGTTTCTGATCATCAAAAGGTTCCCTCTAACTTAATTCCCCAAATTCCTTCATGAACTCCATGTTTTCTCTTCTAAATACCTGACTTACTCTCGTATTCTCCTCTAAATGCCTCCATTAATCAACCCAAAAATTTCTTTTCTCCCACTGGTTTTATCAACCCCAAAGCCCTTTCATCCTCTGAATTTTTCTGCTTATTCCCTCTCTCTACAAACCTTCCACCTCTCCATTTTGACAGCCTTTTCTTTACTTAATATCCCTCCCCCCCCCCCCCCCCAATTAAGTTGTAATCTTCTCCTTTATATTCGTTTTTCTCCTCCTTATTTGGCCAGCTGTTCATCATTGTCTTTTTGTGCAGGTCTTTTCCCAGAAGCATCATATTTCGTCCTCTTGTATCAGCTGTTGTTAGGAAGGGATAAGATTGGAGCCTGATGAGCTGGACTTGAGGTGAATCATCCCTAAAATTCAGGGATATTTTCATTCTTATTTTGCAGCATCTTTTCTCAACAAATTGTTGGGCTTTTTTCTTTTGCAGAGGTGAAGACCAAGGAAGATGATGATCTGGCAAGGTGCCTCTTCCTTTATCCTTTGCAAAAATGATGGCGGCTTTGCAAGCTGCTGACTTGGCAATACTCTGGCTTACAGGGACCAATTGCTTTGGTGCCTCATGTGTGATCCTCTTCCTTTGACTTTCTGAGAGGTGATTTGCTCTTGATTGATTCGGTATTTTACTTTGCTCGATTATGCTTGAAAGGAATGAAACCATAGTGTCCACTGCTCTTATTGCTTACCATTGACCTGCTTTTGTTAATTGAAAATGTATGCTACGGTGAGCATTCATCTTGCTAGTAAAATTGCCCTACTTTGGTCTTATGGTTGTGCTCTGTGTAAACCGGTATTGACCCCTTGTGCATTGAGGCTTTGTGGCATTGATTTGCTTGCTGCCTCATGATGCTCATTGCAGTGCATATTCACTTTTTTTGTTTTATTTCCCTACCATTTGCAAAAAAAAATATCTGCCATGTTTTGATCTTAAATTTCATCCTTGCATTGTTGCCTTGCTTGCTGCATTTGCAACCATTGAAAATTGTCTCGTCTTGTTTGCTGTCCCATGTCCTCACCTTGAGCACTTTGCCCCTTGAAGCTTGTTTCTAATCATTGAGTTTGATTACTGCAATGATAGTTTGTAGATGTGGCTTGAACGTTGCATTTTAAGATTATTTGCTGCTGGAACGCATTCTTGTACAGTTGTCTTCAAAAAATCATATCTTTCCCATCTTAACTCCAAATTACGTGTTTTTACAGGCTATGGAAATCTTGAAGAGTGCTCTTGAATCTTCATGAAGACCATTTTGGCAATTGGGGTCGTTTTAGGGACCAATTTCCAATCTTCCCGGACTGCAATTTTCTGTCCAGAATTTTTGCGATTTTGGAAGGCTGTATTGCGGGGCCCTTATCTCATTCATTCTAAACCCGAATCCTATCGTTCTTGTGCTCAAAATGAAGCCCCAAGAGTCCTCTACGACTTTCATTTACAATGTCTTTCTGTTCGAGCTCTCCAAGGTAATCAAATTTGCACCTTTCCGGGATAGCGCTATCGACAATTTGCTTGGGCTGTTTTGCTTTGCTTCTAACTTGCGTTTCCTTGCTTTATTTTCAGGAAAATTCCATGTAGGCTACTTTGGATGATTTAATAACAATGTAAGAGGGGATAACATCTTGAGCCAATATTGCAAATTAAATGCTTTGTATTTCCACCTTTCAATGTAGCAAAGACTTTTAACACATTGTCCTTTATTCATGTGAAAGTCTAAGCTTAGATTGATGGACTTAAAGTGATGTAATATGTATGAGGCTAAAGAAAGAATGTAACACAATTGCCTTAATTCTAAAATGCTTCTAAAATGCTTCAATTATTTGCCTCAAATCTAAGTTGCCTTAATACCCAGCTAAAGGAATTAGTCCACCGTGCAAAAAAGAAAATGTCTTACCAAAATGTAATTTTCCAATTTTTGTAATTTTCTATTAATCAAATGCCGCTGCCACAATTATCTACTGGAAATGCAATCCTACTGGAAATGCAATCCTATTGGAACTACATGAATGAAATTAGATTTGAGCTACATGACTGAAATGCAAACTACTAAATTTCTGATGGAAATATGCAAAGAATGCCAAAATGCACGTCAATATATTTTTTGATTTTTCAAATGCAATCTAGATGACTAAAAATGAATTAGCTCATCTAAGCCTAAATATAAATTAGCTAACCTAAACTAAAAGTGGATCTTAATATGACCAAAATGCCCTTGAATGATCCTAATGCAAATTAAGAAACAATTTATTACAATTTAAAAGATATGGCTCAAAACCGGGTGTCTACAATGTGGGTCAAATGTAGGCCTTTGTATGTGTATAATAATATAGTTTTTTAGGAAATATTTTGTGAAAATGGGAAAAATAGGGTATTTTAAGTATTTTTGGCTATGGTAAAAAAAATTGGGATTTTTGTGTTTAAATGGACTTGACCATCTTAAATTTGACCCTTAACTATAGGTAACCTGTGTTCCACTAGGTCCCTACTAAGTCCAGGCATGTCAATATAATCTTAGGCAAAACAATCTTTAAATTTAATCAACAAACTTACAAGTTGTTTTTGTTGAAGTTTTGATAAGAATGAACTAATGTAGGTTGGCTTGGATTCCCCAATATCTGCCCCCAAATTCATTTCTATCAAAGGATCTTGAACTGTAACATGTATTTCTTCCTTTTCCCTCTCTTCTGACAAGGGAATCAACAAAGAGCTAATCTTACTCAATTATCACCACCAAGGAGAGGTGAATTGGAAGATGATGCTAGGGAGCCGCAAGCTCAAAGGCAAGTTGCTAGGGGAGGTCCATTAGATTGATTAAGGGAGTAAGAAGCTGGAGGACAAGCTTATCTAGACATTTTGCGGCCTAGAAGAGGTGGTGATAGAGATGAGCTTAAAGACAACATCAAGTACAAGATTCCTTAATTCAATGGAAGGGGAGCTCCTGAAGATTACTTGGATTGGGAATCAAAGTTGGATATGTACTTCGATTATCATCCTTATGCCGAATCTAAGAAGGTACAAATTATTCTTGAATTTATTGAGAATGCACTTAATTGGTGGAATCAATTGGTTCCATCTAGAAGGAGAAATAGGGAGAGCCCGATTGATACATGGGCTGATTTGAAGAGTGCTATGAGGAAGAGATTGTTGCCAAGTTACTACATCAATTCTCTTCATCAAAGATTGCAAGCTTTGAGGCAAGGATCTAAGAGTGTTGATGAGTAATATTCGGAGATGATGTTGTTGATGTCTAGGGCTAAAGTTGAAGAAGTTCCACAAGCTACTATGGCTAGATTTCTTGCGGGTTTGAATAGGGAGATCCATGATATAGTTGAGATGCAACAACACTATGATTTAGAGGAGATGCTGCAACATGCATTGAAGGCCGAGGGTCAAGTGAAGAGGGGTAATTCGGCCAAGAAAGGATTTTCATCATCTAGTAGCTCATGGAAAACTCCTTACAAGAAAGAGGAAAGGAATGAATAGGAGAGTACAAAGAAGGAGTTTGTAAGTCCTAAAGCCGAAAGTAAGGGTTCTAGTTCTAGTTCATCATCAAAATCTCACATCAAGTGTTTTAAGTGTCAAGGATTTGGTCACTATGCTAGGGATTGCGTTAACAAGAAGGTGATGTATTTTAATGAGCATGGTGAGCTTTTGAGTGAAGAAGAGGATTTTAATCTAGATTCTAGTGGGGATGGTGATGATGAGAGGGACGATGATGAGGCTGCAATTGATGATGGAGATGAGTTACCACCACTTAAGAGTTTTGTAGCTAGGAGAACTTTGAGTGCATATGTGAAAGGTGATGTGCAAAATCAAATGGAGAATTTGTTTTACGCTAGATGTTATGTGAATGGAAAACCTAGTAGTGTGATCATTGATGGTGGGAGTTGTACAAACATAGCTAATGTTTATTTGGTGAAGGAATTACAACTACCTACTTCTAAGCATCCTAAGCCCTATAGCTTAGGTTGGTTCAATGATAGAGAAGAAATTAGGGTTAACAAATAAGTTTTGGTTACTCTTTCTTTGGGCAGGTACAAAGAGGATGTCTTGTGCTATATCTTGCCAATGCAAGCTTGTCATGTTTTACTTGGGAGACCTTGGCAATATAATAATAAATTTCAACATGATGGTGAAACAAACAAGTACTCTTTTATGTGTGGTAAGATTCCTATCACTTTAGTTCCTTTATCACCCCAAGAAGCTTTAAAAGATCAATTGAAATTAAGAGATGATTTTGCTAAATTAGAGGCTGAATTTAGGATTAAAGAAAAGAGTAAGTCCAAACCTAGTTTAGGTGTTATTTGCGATGACACTAAACCTGTTTTGGGTGAAAAGAAAGTTAGTTTTAAGAAATTTGTTAAAGAGTGTATGTTAGCTACTAAGAGTGAGATTAAGAGTGTTTTACATGAGAATTCTGTTTTGATCTTACTTTTGTTTCGAAATACACTAGTGGGTACTAACAACTTGGCTGGAGATATTCCGAGCAATGTTATGTCTCTTTTTAGTGATTTTGTAGGAATTGGAGTTGTTTTGATACAAGGAGGAAAGCCCGTAGCTTACTTTTGTAGGAAAATTCCTAGTGGATTTCCACCGATTAAAGAGATTGAATTTGATCGAGCTAAAATTAACCCTATTTTTATAGCTATTTTTCTATACTTTTTGTTATTTTTATATGTATTTTTACCCTATTTTATAAGTATTTGTGTTTTTAGGTCTTGAAGACAAGAAAAGTGGAAACTTGTTGTTTTTCACTCCTTTTGGAGCTATTTTGGTGACTTTACTCAAATATGGACTTAGCCATTTGGAATGAAGATTTGAAGATTCGAAGTTCGTGTTTGAAGATTTATTGAAGATATTTTGAAGATTTGAAGATCATTGAAGAATTATTTCAAGAAGCAAGAATTGAAGATTTGGAGCTTAATTGCAAAGCATTGAAGAAAAGCCCAGAAGAAGTCCGGAAGCTATGGATTTTTGGATATTTTATATGGAATAATACTCAGTCCATATAAGTCCACAATTGGAGTTAAATCCCAATTGGTGCCGCATAAACCCTCCAAGATATCCAAATCCCGTAATTTCCTGCAACTAGTCCTATTTGGATTAGGTTTCAGCGCAGTCTCAGTAAAAAGGCCATAACTTTCTGCTCAGATATCCGTTTTAGGCCCGTGAGTAGCCGATGGAAAGCTAATTCCGAGACCTACAACTTTCCTTTGAAGTCCAAAGTCCAGTTCTGCTATCTACAAGCCTGAATTTGATGTCGAAGTTTCTGCAGAAATCCCGAATTTTCTGGATTCCTACTTTGACTTGGATTTCACTCTAGGAAGACTTTTAATCCAACTTGGAGTCCAAGTTAGCCTTAAAACCGTCCTAGACCCTTTCCTAAGTCTATTAGGAGTCTAATTTGTCCACTATAAATAGCCACCTTATGTAACCCAATCCCACACAATTCTCTATCATCTTTTTCTTAGAAAATAGTTTAGTTTTTCTCTAGTTTTAGGCTAAGTGTGTCGACACCCTCTCTTTGCTTAGAGAGGTGCGGCAACCTAGGGTTTAAAGGGGGAGGATTTCGCCTTCTAGTCTTGTAAGTTTTTTTATGCCTCTCATGGATTTTCCTAAATCCCTGAGTAGCTAAATTCTTAATACTTCTTATCCTTTGGTGAATCTAATCAATTGATTATGGTGAGATTTCTGTGCTTATAATTTGATGTTTGTTCTTGGTACATAGATTGCAAATCCCTGTTTTAATCTTATGATCTTGATAATTATTGAATTATGAGGCCTGTGAGGATATAATTGGATGGATCTATAGTTAGATCAAGCTTAGAACTAGCCCTTCAAGTTTGATCATTAGTAACAATTGGAGGAGAACTAGCCCTTCCTTCCAAGGGACGTGTGATCCTTATACCGGGGTAACCTGCTATGAGTTTGGTTTTATTTAAGCATGTGTGAAAAATAATTGTTCTTCATGCATCGTTCCTAGGTAGTTTTTAAGCCCTAGCCAGGAAATCAATTGTCGAAAGAATGATATGGATAGATTAGTCCTAGCCCGGTAATCCAATCTAATATACATGTTGGGTTTTCCCAGACCAATTATCATCAAGGATAAAATATTGAATTCATCTTTTAAGTCAAGGATCCATAGTTAATTTGATTGATTTCTACCATTAGAGAAGAAGTATGCCTTTTAATTATTGTTTTCTTTATAAATTGCCATAGATTTAGATTTAATTTACTTTGCTTTGTTTTTCCAGTTTAATTGCTTTCTTTTTAATTGATAATTTTAATCCCCTGTTTTCTGTTTTAAAAGTAATTCTTAGAAAAGATTTATTCTTGGGATAAAGTTCACTACCATTCTCTGTGGGATCGACCCCTACTTGCCCTATCTACTTTAGTTTGGTTTTTGTGGGGATTATTTTATGATTGCTAACGACACGATCAGAATTCCATCCATATGTCGTGCAATACGAGTTCATTGAGAGTTTTCCTTATGTGGTGCGATATAAGAATGGTAAGGAGAATGTTGTGGCCGATGCGTTATCAAGGAGGTATGTGTTAGTTTCCACACTTGAATCTAAATTTCTAGAATTTGAGTTCATTAAAGATTTGTATGTTTTGGATGCTTACTTTGGTGATATCTTTAAAGCATGTGCTAATTCTGGATTTGGGAAGTATCACTTGCATTCTGGATTTTTGTTTAAAGAATCTATACTTTGTATTCCTTCTTGTTCTTTGCGTGATGTTTTGTTGAGGGAATCGCATGAAGGGGGTTTAATGGGTCACTTTGGTGTTGATAGAACATATGAGATCTTGCATAAACACTTCTTTTGGCCTACGATGCGATATGATGTAGGAAAGTATGTTTCTAGTTGCATTGTTTGTTTGCAAGCTAAATCTACATCTGAACCTCATGGATTGTATACTCCTTTGCCTATTCCTCATGAACCATGGACACACATTAGCATGGATTTTGTGTTAGGTTTGCCTCATTCTAGGAGAGGTAAAGATTTTTTTTTTGTGGTTGATAGGTTTTCTAAGATGGCACACTTTATTGCATGTTCTAAGACTGATGATGCCATTAACGTAGCTAAGTTGTTCTTTAGCGAGATTGTTAGATTGCATGGAATGCCTAGAACCATTGTTTCTGATCGAGATGCTAAGTTCTTAAGTCACTTTTGGAGAACTTTATGGGCTAAGTTAGGTACTAAGTTGATGTTTTCAACTACTTGTCATCCTCAAACTGATGGACAAACTGAAGTAGTTAATAGAACTTTATCTACCTTGCTTAGGGCTTTGATTAAAAAGAACTTAAGGACTTGGGAGGATTGTTTGCCTCATGTAGAATTTGCATATAATAGGAGCATACACAGTACTACTAGTTATTCACCTTTTGAAATTGTGTATGGTTTTAATCCTTTGCTCCTTTGGATTTGATGAGTTTACCTTTGAGTGTGCAAGTCGACATGGATGGTAAAAGAAAGGTTGAATTTGTTAGAGAACTTCATGAGAAGGTTAGAGCAAACATTGCGAAGAAAACTCAACACTACATGAAGATGGCTAACAAGGGTTGAAAAGAAGTAATCTTTGAACCTGGAGATTGGGTGTGGTTACATTTAAGGAAGGAGAGATTTCCTGATAAGAGGAAATCCAAGTTGTTACCATGTGGAGATGGTCCATTCCAAGTGTTGGAGAGGATTAACAACAATGCCTACAAGCTAGATCTTCCTAGTGAGTATGGTAATATAAGTGCTACCTTTAATGTTGCTGACTTGTCTCTTTTTGATAATGATGCAGATTTGAGGACAAATCTTCTTCAAGGAGGAGGGGATAATGCGCCCAAGGTTGATCATAGACTTGACGATGACCATGGAAAGGATGTGCATGGAAGCATGAAGATATGCAAGGAGACCATGGAGACCAAGATGGACTTGCACCAAAGCTCAATAAGAAGCCATTCAATCCATTGAGCTTGCCTGAAGGTCGACAAGATCAAGAGCTAAGAATTTCAAAGAGTCACTCATGGGTTTTATTCGAACTCATTTTGAAGATATGAAGTCCATTGAAGTTCAATTGAAGACCTTTGAAATGTATTAGGTGAAACATGTTTTTCATGAATTATCTCGCCAATTTCATCAATTATCTCATGTTTTTCATAAGCTAAAAATGCATTAGGTAAAACATAATTCACTGACACTTGATTAAGTAAATCAGAACTTCCTTGATGTGATGATTCCTCCTCAGATTCCTCTTTCTTTCTATCAATTCTGAGATTCTTCTCTTTTGGAACTTTATCGACCTTTTCTTCCATCTGGACTGCATTCACTTGCATCTCATCATCAGTTTCTTCTTTTGGAACTACATAAGTTCTATTTGTTAGACCCCAGTCTTTAGCCATTTGCAAATAATTCTACTTGGCCAATTGATTGAACTTCTGCCACTTTTTTCTTTGAAATCTAAGCATGTCCCTGTATGGAGGAAGTCCCATTTCTTGAGAATCAACATATAGTTTTGAAAACCATCGATCTGCGGGAGTATCTGGTGGTGTCTTAAAAGACTTTTTCTCCCTATTTTGTGGAGAACTAACTCTCTCCCACGCATTTCTTCTAGGAGGATCCTGTTGTAATGGAATTCTCCCCCCAACAGATTATCCCATCTCAACAACTTGCCTTTGGCTATTCTGCACCATTCTGACTTGTCCTTATTGAACAAAGTGAGAAAACATAGCATTCCCTCTTCCAAATCTCCGCCCAGGAGGAAATTCACCCTTAAAGTTTCTTCCAGGGTAGTTACTTCCTCCATGGATGTGCTGAAGTGACCTTGGATAAGGATTGAGATACCTTTCCTTAAGGATCGGTCCTCTTTCTGATACAAACTCATGTTCAAATTCATTAGGAAACTTCATTTCCTTATGAATTGGTAAACTCTTTCCTCATGTTCTTTGCCCTTCTTCTATCACGATATCAGCAAATGACATTTTCTGATGTTGTTCTTGTGCTTGCTTAACTTCTGCTCCTTTTGAGGTTGACCCTTGTTCACCTTTTGGAACAATCATAGCATCCACACACTTGCTCAGAATATCTAAAAGCTTTCTCTTTTCTCCATTGGAGATTTCTGAAGTGTTGTTCTCATGAGATTAAGATTTGTCCAGATCAAACATCATAAGAGTCAAAGTACTAATGGTTACACTAGGAGGAAAAAGATTCTAGTCAATCATCATGGCCTTATCTCCATTTGGAAATTTCAACTTTCCAGCCTTAATTGCATCCTGCAATGAATGTCGAAGAGATAAACAATTGTTAGTTGAATGAGACCAGTTATTATGCCATTTACAATATTTTTTATCTTTTATCTCAGATTCTGCTGGAATCTTTTGGTCATCTTTTAGGCTTATTTTCTTATCTTTCAACAACATGTCAAAGATTTGTTCAGTCTTTGTAATGTCAAAAGAAAATTGCCTATTGACTTTATCAAATTTTCCAACTAACTTCTTAACACTCCCATTCTGATGCTTTTTTCAATGCTGCACAAACATGAGGTTTACTCAAGCTTAATTCAACAACATTTACATCAACATCATCATCAGAATAATAATCTAAACCAACATTCACTTCATTTTGAGTATAATAAGTTGCTCTTGGAACTCTTCTTTTATCATCATCTTCTTCTAAGAGTCTTTCACACTTAGAAACGCATGATGCTAATTGAGCCAGGTCTATAAACTCCCTATCTTCAAATTTCTTCCTAAGTTCAAGGACTAAACCACTTCTGACTTTACTAACATGCACTTTCTCTGGCAATTGCATCAGAAGCCTAGACTTGACTTGTCTATATCAAGCAATGAAGTCTTCAAATTTTTCATTTGGTTTCTGCTTCACTTTGGCTAAATCTGCCTTAGTTACTTCAAGTTTTGGCCTATAGAATTGAGCATGAAATGCTGTTTCCATTTGATGCCAATTAAGGATAGAATTTGCTGGTAAATTCATAAACCAATTGAATGCAACACCAGTGAGAGTATTGCCAAACATTCTAAGTTTAACATAATCACTCACATCACCACATCTAATACTGAATCTACCAATATGCTCTAAAGTAGATTGACCATCTTCATTAGAAAAAACTGAAAAACCAGGAACTTTATACCTTCTTGGAAATGGATTACATTGATTAGTCCAATCCGAATATGGCTCCTATATACAGGTCTTTGTCGATTCCTCCTTACAGGCACTAACTGCTCTTGTAAGATTCCTAAGACTTGATCTCTTAACAAATTTTGGAAATCATTGTCTCTTCTAACAGGATTTTGGACTTGATCATAATTACTATAACCATTAACATCATTTCTAGGCTGAGTTTGCCCCCAGGCTTCTACAGTACTTTTGTTTTGATTAAAATGACCATTTGCAGTTATTCTAACATTATCACCAATTTCTTCAAATGGCCTGACTCGACTTGGAGCAAACTTATCCATTTGAGGTAACACATTATGATCTGGACTTAACCTTCCAGATTTTCCATTATTATTATCCATAACATTTCCTGATATTGGATTTGAACAAGTACCAGTTTCCCTAATGATTATACGAGGGGGATGTCTGCTATTGCTTACCCTAGTCATATTATTTTGTGAACTTCCATTAACAAAGTTAGAGACTCTAAGACCTTCTGGTATAGCACCAGTATTCAGAGTAGTCATTGATATAACATGTTTGGACAAGTTATTAATCGCATTAGTTAGGATAGCATGATTTTGTCCTTTTTGTTCTATCATTGCATTTTGTGATTGCACAAGTAAACTAACCTGTTTTGCATTTTTATCAGTGCTCATTCGTGTTTTCTGCAGTTGCGAAATGAGTTCCATCATTGCCTTTGACAACATAGCAGGAGTAACTCCATCTTCATGAGTCAATCTGTCATCAACTCTAACATTTTCATTAACATTAACATTAGAGGTTGAATTATCTTCTTCCTCATTGTCACTATGCCTAGTTTTTGGAGGCATGATCTGCAAAAACATCCCTAGTGTCCCACCAGGTGTGCTAAATTGTTTGATGCCAAAAATGTAAGGGTTCTCACCCTTGTTTCTTCTATGCAAGAGTGGGGAATTGATGTCTAAATATGAAATTGCAATTGTTCAAAAATAGAGAATTTTATTAAGAACACTAGGAAAATACAAAGGGATTGAGATTCAATGATCTAGGATACTTGATTACAAGAGCTTGAAATGATTTTAAGTTAAGGGAACTACTCCTAAATTTGTCAACCCTAAAAATCTAATTCTAAGGTTAACATCTAAAAATCTAGACAACTATGATGATTTCTTGACTTCTTGTCTTTGATAAATTTGTCAACCCTTTGGACATAAGAAAAACTCTTATTAATAGTATCCAAATTAGTAGTTAATTAACCACTCATCCGAAATTAATTCCACAAGTGAAATGCATTTAGTTCATTCCCATTTTAGGTGGGATTAACCGGTTATTAACTCTCTTAATTAACCACTACTAACCTCCATAGTTAACTACCAAGGCCAAATGATCTGTTAAGCCCAAGAGTAATTAATTCTAAGCCCAAATATATACTTGGCTTAATCTTCAAAGGCCCAAATACACTAGGTCCGGTCCTATTAATTAGTTTGCAACCCAACACTTGTAGATGATTATCATCGCCAATGCCATCAAGCAGGTTGTGACAAACATTATTGTTGTCACTACCTACAAACATAAAAGCAACTCTGCTTCTATTTCATAACAATAATCTAAAAGAAAACAAAACAAAATGAGCAAAACAATGATGCTACATGAGATCAAAACAACATAATCTAAAAGAAAAAGAAAGCAAAATGAGCATTAAAAAGATTCTTTTTTTAATTTACATATTTCATAACAATAATAAAGAAGTGAGACATACTCTCGTGAACTGCTGAGATCTTAAGTTTGAGACCAAAAACTGCTGAAAGAATTGGAAGGAGGAACATAATCAAATCTTTGTAAGAAAAAAAAAACATAGAGGCTACGGTTTGGAATTCAAACTATTAACAATTGTTATTAACTACAGTGCACACAGAGATAAAACAGAGAATATCTCTATAAGAAAAATCACTGCTCTTCATATGATAAGCTATTCAAAGATAGTTGAAAAATAGTGGGGGTGGCGCAAAATAGTTGAAAAATAAGACTCGATTAGGTATCGATTAATTCGGGGTCGTGTCGTGTTGAATCTTATAACCATATATGGGACAAAGCTCTAGTAGCAAATGTTTTTATCATTTACAAGACTCGAACTTGAAATTTTACTTAGGACATTAAAATCCTTTTACTCAGTCCAATACATGTTGGTAATTATATTCGAAAATTTACTTATACTACTAGAAAACGTTGATATAAGGGTTTTTTTTTGTTTTTTGCATATATGGGCGTTTCAAAATGCCGTTATAAATAATCTAATACCAATTTTTTTTACTTGCACAATTTTTAATATTTTTAAAAGGGAAGCCTAGCTAGCTAGCTAGATTGTTTTTTTAAATGCAATATTCATAGAGTAATTATTTGAAAACACTATCGGTAGAGTTTCAGCTCTACAAGTGGGTTAAAAAGTTGACATAGATCCCATTTTCTAATTAATTATATATATTTAATATCGAGTTCGTGTAAACTACATTAAAATTTACAAATACCCGCTCTGTGAATAAAAATTCCCTACTCCACAAGGCTCATTCACGGAATAATGTCCTTGTGTTTTTTTCCCCAGTTTTTAATGTTATTCTCTGTTTATCCAGTACAAATTCGATTTAACATATTCATTCTAAAACCGTATATGAAATATATTAATATTTAGATCTAACATTTTACATAAACATCTAATTTTAATTCAAGACTACATCTTGTGTTTAAATAAGATTTTTAAACTTGGTGAAAGGGAACTGGCAATTGGGCGGGTTCGGACGAGTTCGGGTATTTTCGGGTTCGGGTTTTGTTGGGTTCGGGTATTTCGGGTTCGGGTATTTTCGGATTCGGGCTCGGATCGGGTTCGAGTTCGGGTCCGGGTCGGGTTCGGGTTCAGTTTCGATATTCAGAGTCCAATCCGAATTTCTGGCTCATCTTGATTCAACGTGCAAGCTTTTTTTTAAAAGAAAAATAATTGTTTATCTCTTATTTTACTATAAGTTTATTGATAATTATAATATAATAAGATAGAATATATAATATAACATGATAATCAATACATTCCTAGAACCACATTCATCCAAAAAGCGACAGTTATTTTGGAACGGAGGAAGCATATATAAAGATTGAGTAATTGTTCAAAAATACTAACGAAAGAACTGTCTCATCGATAGAGACATTCAGAGACTCCCACATGATGGAAAAAAGTAAAAGGTCTCAAGAAGAAAATGATCCTACTTGCTAAAAGCGAAAATTCTTCTTTGGAAAGAAAACGCCACCGACAATTATTAAGTTGTGTATTGTGTGTGACATTTAAATTAACTGAATTAAATATAAAATACATATAATTCAACACTAATTTAAACTTTTTAATGCTAATTAATACTAAATTGTAGCAAATTAAAACAAATTAAGTATTAAATTAAACAAATCATCAAAATGCAAGCCTTAGATTAAACAAATTAAAAGTTAATGGATCCTTAATTGAACCTATAAAGAACTTGGACTTATTTATTTATATGTACTAGTTTTATTTAATATTAAAAGGAAGAAATGTGATTTTTCTAAACAATAATGAAAAAATTTTCTTTTATAAATAATTCTTGATTTTTTTAATATTATTTTGATCTCGGGGACGGGTTCGGGTTCGGACGGGTTCGGGTTGTCTCGGATTCGGATATTTTCGAATTCGGGTAATTTCGGATTCGGATTCGGACGGGTTAAAAATGTTAACTTTCCTGATCAATTCGGTTAATTTCAGGTTCGAATTCGAGCGGGTTCAGACGGATTTCAAGTTTCTACTTCATTTTGTCAGCTCTAATATTTCCTTCCCCGACCTGCCGCCATTACTGGGTCAAGCTGATTCCAAAAAAAATCTCAGCCACCCCAAGTTTCCTATGACCTCAAAATTAGTGATTAAGTATCTTTATTTCTCGTTTTAAATCTTTAGTGGCTTTGGAAAAAAAAAAATCTTTAGTGGCACTTGGCCTAGCCAGTGAAAAATGAGTTAATTTAACCCAAATGTGCTGTCAATTAATTAGCATTCCAAAACAAACAAAGAAACAAACTGGCCCACCAAATGACCCAAAGTCTCTCACAAAACCCACAGAATCACTAATATCCCTTCTCTTCCTTTTCTTCAAAAACCACTGCACCCCTTGTTTTACATTTCTACAGTTTGTTACAAAATTTATTCCAATTGTTTTAATTACCATTATACCCTTTTTCTATTTGTAATATTACCCATTTCACATTTACTCTTTTTTTAAAAAGCTATTTAAAAAGAGTAAATGTGAATAGCTTTCTACAATTAAATAGTAGCTATTTAAAAAGCCATTTCACATTTCTCAGGATCAAATTAAATAGCTTTTTACACCTTTAGTTGAGCTTTTATTTTGAATTTTGGGTGGTCGAAAATTTTTGTTTTCAATGTGAATTTATACATTCAATTTAACGGGGCATAAAAATTTCAAGACTTCTGAAATGGGAAAAAAAATAGTTTCAC
>AWWV01014181.1:0-16589 GCA_001974805.1 Corchorus capsularis | reverse complement strand
GGGGAAGTATAAAAACCATTCTCTTTATTTAAAAGAAAAGTCAGATTTCCTTATTGTTCAATTTTATGTTGATGATATTATATTTGGTGCCACTAATGAAAATTTGTGCAAGTATTTTGCCAAAGAAATGCAGGGAGAATTCGAGATGAGCATGATGGGAGAATTGAATTTCTTCCTAAGACTTCAAATCAAGCAATGCTCAGATGGTATCTTCATTAACCAGTCTAAGTACACAAAGGAGATGTTAAATAAATTTGGCATGGAGGACTGCAAACCAATGAAGACACCAATGGCCACTGATACTAAATTAGACTCTGATGAGAAAGGTAAGATAATTGATCAGAAGCTCTATCGAGGTATGATTGGCTCCCTACTCTATCTCGCTGCTAGTAGGCCTGATATACTCTTTAGTGTTTGTCTTTGTGCACGCTTTCAATTTTGTCCAGAGGAATTTCAACTTGTTGCTGTAAAAAGGATTTTTAGGTATCTTCATGGAACCACTGGCCTAGGTCTATGGTACCTAAAGGGTCCCTGTTAGATCTTGCAGGATATTGATGCTGATTTTGCAGGAAGTAAGACAGACAGAAAGAGCACTAATGGCACTTGTTAATTTCTTGGACAAATGCCGGTATCATGATCGAGCAAAAAGCAAAATTCAGTAGCATTATCAGCTGCTGAAGCTGAATACATAGCTGTTGGAAGTTGCTGTGCCCACCTGATATGGATTATGCATCAACTTCAAGATTTTGGAATTACCATGATGGAGGTGGCACTATACTGTGGCAACACTAGTGCGATCAATATCACAAAGAATCCTGTACAGCATTCACGAACCAAACATATTGAGATTTGACATTACTTCATCTGTGATCATGTGCAAAGAGGTGACATCAGAATTGAGTTTGTTAGTACTCTTAAACAACTTGCTGGTATCCTTACTAAACCTCTCTTTGATGAGCATTTTAGGAGGATTAGGCATGAGCTTCGCATGATAGATTCTAGTAACATTTAATTAATTCCTTCATTCATTTGTTTTATTACTGTCTTTAACATGTACATACATACATGCATACACATACACGAAAACGTGTTGGATTTTTGCCCTCTGACACGCTTTTTCAATTTCCCGCTTTCCGTGCTTGACACGACCTTTTCGTGTCAGTACACTTTTGGAATTTCAAAAGTTTGTTTTATCCTTATTGCGTAAAGTCACTTCAAAATCCAAAAAGATTCACTTACTCCTTCCTCTTCCCGAAAAATCTCTTTGTCCGAAAAATCTTCTAATATTTATGCTCTCCTCCTCTATTTAATTTCCACTCAAACCCTAACATGTTCTTATCCTCTGTCTTAACCTTTCAAAAACTCTGTTTTATATCATTGATTCATTCATACTCAAATCCTCTCTTTTACTCATCTGTTGAGAAAAATGGCGAAAGGAGAAACATCCAGAGCAAAGAGAAAACTCTCTAAGTTTGATGCCATTGATGAAGAACAAGAAACTATAGTTCTGGCGAAGAGAGCAAAAGTAGTTCTGGGAAGAAAGGAAGCTTTGATGGTGCCAGATTGGTGTTTCCAAAGCTACTTAAAGCTAGCAAAATTGTAGATCGGCTGAAGACTGCAGCTTTGCGCAAAAGGTATGATGAAATCACAGAATTTCAGATTATGGCTGCTAAGTTGATAGATTAGGAAACTTTTCTAGGAGATGATACTTATGGTGGACTTGAGGATAGCTTTGATAAGATGAATATGCTGGGTATTGCTAATTATGATTACACCTTGCTTAGTCCCTCCTTAGTTAAGGAATTTTATATTGGTATAGCCAAATCTCCTGAAATGATTAAGTTTAATAATGCTAGAGCTAAGTTTCTTGATAAGAATATTGTGGTCTGTGTTAATGACAATGAAATGGTCATTACACCTAAGTCCTTAGGAAAGCACTTGAATATTGACTACAAAGGTGAAGAAGACTTTGATGAAACCTTTGATAAGAATGCCACTTGGAGGCAAATATCTGGTAATGAAGAGGACTTGCCTGAAAACTCAGGGGCTAGGTTGATCAGAAATAGCTATGTGAAAATGATCCATCAGTTCATTGGATGCACTATTAGATACAAGAAAAGCAAGGTAGGATATGTTAGCAATCATGATGTCTGGTTATTGTGGAAGATCTACAACTCTGAGAGAGTTAATCTAGCTGGAATCCTCAATAAAGGCATGAAGGAAATGGTCAATAAGAAGAAGAAGATGATCTGTGGCTTTGGCCACATCATTACAGGATATATGAAGCAGTACCTAAGTGCTGAAGACTTCAAGCCTTATGAGAAAGACTTAGTTGAAGGATGTGTCAAGTTCTCCAAAGAGACTACTTATAGGTTCATTAAGAACACCATCAAGGAAAAACAATTAATGGAAGCCATTGCCCAAAATGTTGCAACTGCAGTCAAGAAAGGAGAAGATGCTGTGATGGATAAAATGAATGGATTAGCAGAAGCAATGAGAGCTGACATTACAGGTTTGACTCAAGGAATTGATAAGCTAAGTGGATTGATGGGAACCTTGGTTGGTGACGCTGAAATACTATGTGTCAAGTTCATTAAAGACATGAATCTAATTGTGTCTAATCATGGACAACTGGAAATGTTTTACAAAGAACTAACTAATGCTCACATGAACAGACAGGTTCGAGAATCCGATATTGAAGAAAAATTGGAAGCCTTTAAGAAAAGGGATGAAGATCTGAAGAAGTTTAGCAAAAACTCGCAAGAGAATTGGGATGCTCAAATGAAGGCTCATGGGTTCAAACCAGTAACTGATCCAGAAGTGATAGAAAAGGCAGAAGAAGTTCTAAAAGAGGCCAAGCAGCAGAAGAAAAAGGTTGAAAAAGAGAAGAATAGCAAAAAAGTTAGTGACACTGTTGAAATTTAGAAGACTGCAGAAAAGAATAAGCAAACTATTATTCCATCTGATAGCTTAGATGAAGAAATAGGTGATGATCACAAATCAACTGCAGACAGCTCATCCACAGGAGACAAGTCTAAGAAGGGTGATGAAGAAGTTGCAGAAGAAAAACATGAACAAGAAAAGCAAACAGAAGAGACTGAAGCCACCAATGCAGAACAGTAGGAAGAAGAACCTGCAAAGAAGAAGGAAGATGATGAGATTATTAAGGGAGTCACTGGTGGGTTACTAACGCCCTATACTTTATTTTTTGTGAGGCTACTATCACTCTAGAGGGACAATACTTTTGTCAATCCATGCCTCTTATCCTCTTCCCAAGGGTTACTAACTCCTTTTGTTTAAAGAGAAGAGTGACAACAATGGATTTTTTTTTTAAAGGCAAAAGATATCTCTTCTCCTCTTGCATGAAAAACACTCTTGTTTTTTAAGAAAAAGATTTTTTTTAACTACCCTTCTAATATAGATAGTCCCCCACACTTATTTTTGACATATTCATAAAATACTTTCATAAGAGTAGTTTCAATAAAAATTAAACACATGTTCTAAAAATAGGCAATCATAGAAATAATAAGCAATAAGCTCATATCACAAACTTCAATTATACCTAATCTAAGAAATAAGATATCATACTATAAATAAATCAATGAATCAATCATTCTTAAGAATTCTAAGATATCATCAATCAAAAATCAAATCAATCGATCAATATAAGCATATAAAATCAAAATTTTTGTCAAAATTTTCGAAAAAATTATACCAATTTAACATGCAATTAGACTCACTCCCCCACACTTAAAAGATACATTGTCCTCAATGTAT
This sequence comes from Corchorus capsularis, assembly GCA_001974805.1. NCBI lineage: Eukaryota > Viridiplantae > Streptophyta > Magnoliopsida > Malvales > Malvaceae > Corchorus > Corchorus capsularis. Next base: position 12,812 of record AWWV01014181.1, on the reverse strand, counting down.
TAACAAGCGTGGAAAATCAAAACAAAAACAAATATGCATCTTTAAAGACTAATTAACCTATATAGCCTATATCTATATGAATCGCATATCAAAGAAAAATCAAGACAAATAATCAAAGCATGGTAAGAAAAATTAAATGGAGTTAAGGTTTAAGAAAACTTAGGGGTTTAATCCAAGCATAAGCTCCATTCGATTTCTTGTGGTTTGTTGAAAATTCCTTTGTCTCCTTTGGTATGGAAAATCCTAAAAAAGAAAAGAAAAATAAAACAAAGAAAAATATTATGGGTTAGTAAAAATAGTATTGGGTTGCCTCCCAATAAGCGCCTTTCTTTAAGGTTTTTGGCTAGACTGTCTTAAAGAAGGTTATTCTTCAAGGGTGAAGGAATTTTGGGTGTAATCATTCAACAGGTCCTCGATAACTCTACTCTCTTTAATGATTTTGATAGTTTCAAGTTGAATTTTATCAAGACTTGAAAAGATCAAAGCATTAAGCGATGGCATGGTAATGGCATGGGATGGCGCGGCATAGGCTCGTAGTGGCTCGGTGAGGCGCGCGGATGGCTTGGCAAGGGCCGGGCATGGCCGGGCATGGTGCGCGGACAAGGCCGGGCATGGCACTGTGATGTCTCGACGAGGATCTCGCAAGGCCGGTACTAATTGGGCATGTAGCGCGGCTGGTGCGGACAGGGCCTAGTATGGCGTGGATGGCTGCGCGGAAGGAACAGACATGGCCGAGCATGGCCGGGCAGGAGGCATGGATGGCGCGGCAGTGGCCTGGCTGGGCCGGGCAGGCGACACGGCATCGGCTGGTGGCGTCCGGTCATGTGGCTCGGGTGTGGCCGGGCTAGGCACGGCAAGGCTTGATGTCGCACAGGCTTGGAGTGCCTTAGCCGGTGTTGGCCGGCCATGTGAGGTCAATGGCCGGGCTGCAGCCGGGCATACTGGCTTGTGCGGCACGGGCTTAACCGGGCTGAGTCCTTGAGTAGCTTCCTTCGGTGTATTGGTTATCATCTGGGCAAAATTCTCCAATATTTCGTATATGTCAGCAGTGCTGTGATCGAACAGGGGAATATAGATAAGAGTGTTGATAGACAATCGATCAGAAGCTCTTAATCCTTGGTAGAAGATTTGAACCAATCTTCTTTGATCATAACCATGATAAGGATGAGCAGCACATAGCTTCTTAAACCTTTGCCAAAATTGGGGAAAACTCTCCACTTTACGTTTGAAGAATGCTTGCAACTTTAGCTCGATGTTCAAGGTCTATATCTTGCTTCTTAGTTGAATTGCTTGGTTGATCGATCTCCAGGGGTGGTTGAACTTCTTTGTTGTTGACTTCTGGCTCCTTCTTGGTTTCTTTTACTCGATCTTTCTTCTCATGGGAGGTTGAAGATTTCGTCCTCCGAGATAATTCTTCAAGGGCATATAATGCATTCTCCGGGGTTCTTTCATGCAGTGGATTTATACTGAAAGAATCAACAAGAACTCGATCTTTAAGTCCTAATCCTCCATAGAAGAATTGGATTAAAATTCCTTCCTTGAATCCATGATTAGGGCAATCGGCACACAGCTGCTTGAATCTCCTCCAAAATTGGTGGAAAGTCTCGTTGTAGCGTTGTCGAATGTCCATTATCCTTTGTCTTCCTTTGGAAATTCGATCAGGTTTTGTTGATGAAGAATCTTCAATAGCTCCTTTCTTAACAAACTTAGAACTTATAACATAAACATCTTCAATTTTGATTTCGGTAGGCACTTGTAAATCTTCTTTGGTGTAGTTCGGCTCTCCTTCTTCTTGTTGATGTGCGGCAAGGTTTGGATAAGGGTCTTTCAACTCTTTTCCACTCCTTAGGGAAATTGCACTGACATTCTCTCTAGGAGGTACCTTTGGTTGTGATGGAATCCTTTGTTGACCTTGTGTCTTGAAATCACTCAAATCACTAGCTAATTGACTAATTTATTTTCTCATCATCTCCATAGCTTCTTTGATTTGTTGTAACTCGATAGCTTGTGTAGATTGAAAATTAGGTCTTTGGAAATTCGGCCTTCCTTGAAAATGACCTTGGTTCCCATATAGTTGACTTGGTTGTTCAGGTCTCAAATAAGGTTCAGGCTTCCTTTGATAAGCTCCTTGTAATCCCACGGCATTGACTCCTTGTTTGTTGTCTTCCAAAGTCGCACAAAGCCTAGGCACACTTGAAAAATTCGCATGGAACAAATCAGTGAGCAAAGCGATTTGTTGATTCGTTTCTTGAAGTTGTTGCTCCAATGAGGTGGAATAGGTAGAAACTTCATTGATTCTTCTTATAGGGCCTTCTCTTGAATAGTCTTCTCGAGATCCAAATTGTTGAGTGTTTGCAGCCATGTTTTCCACTAAAGACCAAGCTTCGGTAGGATTTTTGTCTATGAAAGCTCCTCCACTTGCAGAATCGATGGAAGATCTGTCAAACGGTAGTAATCCTTCGTAGAAGTACTGGATCAGCAACTGTTCATTGATTTGGTGATTGGGGCAGCCCGCACAAAGTGTTTTGAAACGTTCCCAATATTAATGCATTGTTTCTCCATGGCATTGCTTAATTCCGCAAATCTCCTTCCTTATGGTTGATGTTTTATGTGCAGGAAGGTACTTTTCCAAGAACAGCTTCTTAAGGCTCGTCCAAGATGTGATTGAACCAGTGGGTAGGAGGTACAACCAATCTTTTGCTCGGTCCATAAGAGTGAACGGAAAGGTTCTTAACATGAATTGATCTTCAGGAATACCTTGAATACTTGTAGATGCGCAGGCAATCAGGAAATCAATAAGATGTCGGTGAGGATCTTCTCCAAGCAAACCGTGAAATTTGGGTAAAATCTGAATAAATCCAGATTTAATCTCAAAGTTTCCATTGGTATCTGGGTAACGAATGGCTAAGCGTTTGGCATTGACGTTTGGTGCAGCTAACTCTCTCAGAGTTTTGGGTTGTTCTTCTTCAGCCATGTCTTCTAACGATGTTGAAACAACAGATCTAGGAGAACTTGGTTGAGAACTTGAATCGGATGACTCCTCTTCTTGTAATCGTCTTTGTGTTTTCTTCTTCTTCTGAAACAGTGTTCTTTCAGACTCAGGATTGAATTCTAAACCTTCAATACCACTACTTCTGGTCTTTGGCATGCAACTTCCTAGAAAAATCAAACAAAACTAAAAAGAAAAATTAGCAGTAACAATTCTTAAATAAAAAATTAAAAGCAGAAACAGAAAATAAAAATACTTTTTTTAAAAGGAAAAAACGGAAAAAGGAAAATTAATTTTTTTAAAAGAAAAATCGGAAACCCTAAAATTAAAAACTGAAATATAATTTTTTTTTTTAGAAAAAACGGAAAAACGGAAAAAACTTTTTTTTATCGACGCAAAAACAATTTTTTTTTTATCGACGCAAACTTTTTTTTTTTTTAGAAAAAACGGAAAATCAAAAACTAATTCTTGGATCTAATCTCTCTTCACTTTCTTTCAATTCAATTCCCTTCCCCGGCAACGGCTCCGAAATTTATGATCGTGTCGTCTATGACCATAAAAATAATCCCCACAATAAACTAACTAGAATAGCTAGGGCAAGTAGGGGTCGAATCCCACAGAGAAGGTTTATGTGATGAACGATAGAGAATAAAGAAAAATCTTTTCCAAAAATCAAATAGAAAACAGGGGATTGTGAAAATCAATTATAAAGAAAACAATTATACTAAAAATAAAAACAAAGCAAATTAAATCTAAATCTAAATCTAAAGTAGAATTAATAAAGCAAACAATAATTATAAAGCATACTTCTTCTCCAGTGGTATGATTCAATCAGATTAACTATGGATCCTCGATTTAAAAGGTGAATTTAGCATCTTATTCTTGACTGACAACTGATATAGGTTTCCCAACATGTATTTTAGATAAGAGGCCGATTAAAGCTGCAGTTATCCCTTTTATTCCTTCAGTGATCGATTACTTTCTTAGGGCTTAAAGATCACTTGAGAACAAAGCATTAAGAACAATTAATTTTACACACATGCCTACAAAGTAGAACCATACGAAGAGAAATTTCTCGCCCTCCGATAGACAAATACCCATTAAGCAGCGATTAAACAAACCTAATTTGCTACATACAATCAAACTTAAGTGATTAATTCTAAGCTTGATCTAGCCATAGATCTTCCTCTTACATCGTTAGTGGCCACATAACTCAAATAAGATTCAGAATCATAAAATTATTCTAGGGTTTTGACTACTATCATCAAGAACTTAACACAAAATTATAAGTATAGAAATCTCACCATAATCAATTGATTGAATTCACCAAAGGATCAGAAGTATTAAGGATTTAGCTACTCATGGACTTAGGAAAATCCATGAGAGGCATAAGAATAGTTACAGAGATAGGGAGAGGCGAAATCTCCCCTTTGAAACCCTAGGGACGTCGCACCCTCTATTGCTAGAGAGGGTGTCGACTTCTCCCTCTTCTAAAACTAGAGAAAACCTAAAAACTAAAGAAAGGAAGAAAAAGAGAATTATCTAAATCTATGATGTGTATCTAATGTGTCTAATGTTTGTGATTTGTGATACAGGAGGTGGCTATTTATAGTGGAGGAATAGGCTAAGATGGTTTAGGCTTGACTTGGTCTCCAAGTTGGATTAGGTGTCATCCTAGAGTAGAATCAAGTTAGATGAGGACTCTAGAATTTTCTGTAATTTTCTAGAATCTGGCAGCAACTTCAACGTCGATTTCGGGCTTGAAGATGGCAGATCTGGGCTTTGCACTTCAAAATAAAGTTGTAGAGCTCGGAGTTAGCTTTCCAACGGCTACTCATGGGCTTAAAACAGACATCTGAGCAGAAAGTTATGGCCTTTCTACGAAGACTGCGCTGAAACCGGGCTTATATCGCAAATCTGCGGGATTATTGCGGGATTTGGATATTCTTTTGGATATTAAGCCTATAAATTGGGATTTAAACTCCAATTATAGGTTTATATGGGCTGAGTATATTCCCATATAAATAATCCAAAAATCCTCAACTTCAGGGCTTCATCTGGACTTGACTTCAATCCTTTGCAAATAAGCTCCAAATATTCAATTTTTACTTCTTGAATTAATTCTTTAATTCTTCAAAATATCTTCAATCACGAACTTCGCATCTTCAAATCTTCATTCCAAATGACTAAATCCATAGTTGAGTAAAAAGTCACTAAAATAGCTCCAAAAAGAGTGAAAAACAATAAGTTTTCACTTTTCTTGTCTTAAAAACCTAAAAACACAAATACTAACAAAATAGGGTAAAAACACATATAAAAATAGCAAAAAGTATAGAAAAATAGCTATAAAAATATGCATAATTTGAGCTCGATCACGTCCCTAGGGTTAGTTTAAGTCATTTCTAACTCTAAATTAAACCCTAGGCAGCCTCCTGTAAATACCCACTAGACCTGGCAATTCGTGTTTCGTGTCGTATAAACGTGTATAATTTAGGAGTATATGGCCAAACACGAACACGACACGAATAACTAATCGTGTCATGGTCCTGAAAACGTTTACGAGAACTGTTTATTAGTTGTGTACACAACACGACTAAACACGATTTTTTAGTCGTGTAACCAAAACACGACACAACACGACTTAAACGTTTTAACACGAATAATTTAAACATGATAAAAACTTGTAGCTAAGAAAACATCCAGATCATATAGAACATAGTTGATAAAATAATAATAACAAAACATCCAAATTTAGTTTCAGTTTCTTCAATTTCAAATTTTTCATTTGTGCTTGACTCCTTGAGCTTGGAGGCAGCTTGCAAAGTTGAATACGTCCACACCTCAGTGCCTCACCTTCACTCAATTTCTATTTGCTGCCAATTTGCGGCAACAATGGCGTACGAGATTACTTGTGCCATACTCACTGTCATAGTTCATCACAAAAGCACAATACTTGCACTTCACTTGAGCTCTTCCAGCTGGTGTCTTTTGGTCCAAACTTTGAAAGACATCCCACACCTTGGAAATTTTCTTCCTCTTTGGAGTTGTTGATTTAAGAGTCACATTGATGTTTTCTGATTCCATTACGATACTGCATAAAAACAGAAAGTAATTTTAGGAACTAACAGGAAGATAAACAACATCATATCATATCCTACAATTACAAGCGTAAGGCATTTCAGGTGGGGCTCTCATTCTGAATGATATAAAGAGAAAACAAAATTTGTTACAGAAAAAGAACAAGTAAGAGTAGCTTTGATAAACAAATATATTCCTGCTCAATTAGTAGATACAAACAACACGTATCTCATGCTAAGACAAAATCACTTTCCCTTTGGTCAAGTAATGGAGGACCCTTTTGAATAATGTTATTATTTCCTTCAGTATAATGTTCACAAGAAGCATGCTTAACTCAACTTTAAATCCAAATATCATTTTTCTTATGATCTTAATGTAACTCAATGAAGATGTTTTACATATACTTCTAAACAATTTTTAGCTAAATGCATTCAACAGAGGTTCCTAACACGATTAAAGTGAAACTTTTGAGTAGCCAGCAAGAGTATTCTGATCACTACAATGAAAAGCAAACAAGAAGCAAGAACCATTATTATAGATGGAAAAATAGTGCTTTATCTTAAAATTTACACACATAAAAACAAAAAAGAGGTGGAGGACCAGTAATTTCATACCAACCCAGATGCATAAATCATATATTTCAACAACCCAAATCCAAAAATAACAAATTTCATCATATTAACAATTCAAAATCATAAATTTTTTTCAAAAGTTTACCTTTAAGGCTTTAACAAAGCACCAAAGTCAAAGATCATTAAAAAATGAAACTACAAAGGGAAATAGACAGAAACTTTAACGGAGGGAAGCTCAAACCTGAGTATGAAGCAGCTTAAAGGGGCCGATAACGAGTCGAATATACGTCGGGTCCGGTTGTCGGGGGTTTAAAGTGTGTTAGCTGAGTTGGGGTACAGATAGGTAAAGGATTGGGGGATTTACGATTGAATTTGAAACTGGAATTTAGGGTTTGAAATGTGGGAAAACGGAAGAGAAGAAGGAGAGAGAGAGAGAGAGAGGAGGCGGAATAGAAAAATAATGTTTGAGTTGAGTTGATAGTTAGGGTTTGGTATATATACTAGCTTGAATTACCAAAAATATCCCTAAAATATTTATAAAATTACAGAATATAAGTGATTTCCCTATTATTTTTCAAAAGGTCAAAATGGTATTTTACTTTAAACAAACTAAACATGTTATCGTTTTAGCAGTTAACGTGTTGACACGGATAACACGACTAACTAAACGTGTTATCCCTGTCACACGTCGTTTTAGCCGTGTTTTATACGATTATGACACGAAACATGTTTTCCCTTAATCGTGCTGATACGATTGAACACGAAACACGTTAAGGCCAAACACAAACACGGTAAAACCTGTATCGTTCCGTGTCGTACAAACGTGTCGTGTCAAAAATTGCCAGGTCTAATACCCACCTTATGTGATAGAAAAACCCAAGCTACCTAAGCACTAGTTTTCTAGGTTTTAGTTTTTCTCTCTTTTCTTTGTGGCAGCCGCCCAACTCCTTGGTGGCTTGTAAGTACTTCTTTTCTTTATGTTTCTATTGATTCCACTCAATTCATGAGTGGCTAATCCTTTTATACTTTCTTTCCTTTGGTGAATTCAATCAATTATATATGGGGAGATCTTTGTTCTTTATAATTTTATTTATCTTATTGAATAATTTATCAATCTCTATGCTTTATATTATGATTTTAATTGTTATTGAATTAATCAATCACTAATTCTTTAATTGATTGGATCTATTGCTATATTAAACTTGGCGAAAAGCTATGTTCCTAGGTTTAATAATTGGTAATTTGGGATTGATATTTCAATTGGATCTAATGAAAAGTTATGTTCTTAGAGAAGATTGATTGGTTACAAAGATAGGTTTTTCTTGTCTTTGTACTTGCTGTAATTGTGAGTAGGACTTAATGCTTTATTCTTTATAGATCTTAAGCCAAAGTGGTAAAGGTTTATCTAGATTAAAAGGGATTAATTGAGAAAAGTTATGTTCCAATTAATCTAATATGCAATGCAGGAGAAAAGTAATGTTCTCTTTGCGAATTATTCAATAAGAAATTATTGAAATAATGAAGGGTTGATGTTTTATTCTTAATAATTCTTAAAGACTGACAGAACAGACTTACTGAGATGAAACTAGATCTGGAATTATTTTGATGATGTTAATCGAATGAATATATTTTGTGTTAATGATCCATAGCCTTATTGATTGATTTCAACCATTGGAAGGAAAGTATGTCTTTTTAATTAATTGTTTTCTAAGTACTTTTTCGAATCTTTATTTTGTCTTTAATTAATTACTTGTTAAGCTTTATTTTTAATCAATCTTTGTTCATGTGTTTTTCATAGATTAGTTTTAGAAAGTGATTTTTAGTTATTCCCTCCCTGTGGGATCAACCCTTACTTATCCTATCTACCTAAGAGAGGTTTTGTGAGGTATTTTATCTTGTGATTCGTTAACGACCGGTTACAATTTTGGCGCCGTTGCCGGGGAGGAAGAAGGATAACACGCCAAAGGATCATTTTCTTAACCTAGTCTTTTATTTATTTTTTTTTGTTCCTTTATTTTTATTTTTCGTAGCCTATCACTTTTCTTTTAATTGTAGGACTTTGACATCACAAATGGACTACTCTTCCTTTCAAATAGAGGAGAGCATGGCCCAGTTGGAAGCGTTAGAATCCCAATTGAAGACGCAATGGGCTGCATTGGAGGTTTTGGTTGATGTTTACGTTAATCAAAATCAATGTTCTCCTGAGCTACTTGTGGCGATTGTGAACATGAGTGAAAGTAACCAAATGATCTATGATCATATGGTAAAACTGTCAAATAAGTGTAAAGCATCATTGATACGAATCTAGTTGTAAATCGGTCCAAATCCACCTTAGAGACCCGCCTAAGATCAACTTGAATCACCAAACTCCTAGATGAGTATGTCGACAATCTTCACTAGATAAATCTTCCTTCGTTCGTCGGCCTTAGACCTCCAAGTCGACCTGCACTTGAACACCTAAGATCACAAGATTCACAAACAACTAAGTTATCTCAACCTAATTGCTTGCTAGGTCTCTACAAGATGAAGAACCCTAAGTTTGCTCAAACTAGAACAATGAAGCCAAAGAAATCGATTTGGGTATAAACCTCTCAACTTTATTGATTAATTTGACTTGTGTTTACAAGAGATAAAAGAGCCCTTATATAGGAAGGAACAAGGAAATAGCCTACTCCTTGTCCTACTAGGAAAAGTAAATAACATTACATAATTAAACAAGGATTGGACTTAGTCAAACAAGGCCAACCCATTGTCTTTTAAACTAAATAAATAACTAATCTAAGATAGAATAAAGGCCCATGTAGCCGAATTACACAATGCTAAAGCCTAATGCTCATCGATTTCAAGTAAGGTGAACAACTTGGAATCGATGCGAATATTCTTGGTGATGTCGACTTCAATGTCTTCCAAATGGTCTTCAATGGACTCTAAACCTCCAAGATGAGATCTTACAAAGCCCAATAAAGCTTCCTTGAACCTTTTAGCCCGAGCCCTATTCATTGGACCTTACGGAATGGCTAAAGGATCAAAAGGCCGGTCTTGCCCGGATGGCCCAATCGATGGCCGGTTGTGGCCGGTTGGTGCGCCAAGCGATGGCCAGTTGTGGCCGGTTGCCCCATGCGATGGCCGGTCATGTGGCCGGTGTTGCGCGGCTTCTCCAAGCAATGGCCGGTCACACGTGCTTCCAACTCCATGCTCCTCCAAACTAGCATCGATGACATCTCCTTGATCTTCATTGGCTCCAATGTGTTCTTCTAAGCCACGATAAGCCTTTGGCGCATCATCCCCTCTCCCTTGAAAAGGATTTGTCCTCAAATCTGCATCACTATCAAACAATGATAAGTCTGAAACATTAAAAGTAGCACTTACATTGCCATATTCACTAGGAAGATGTAGCCTGTAGGCGTTATTGTTGATCCTCTCCAAGACTTGGAATGGACCATCTCCACGAGATAAGAGCTTAGACTTCCTCTTTTCACGGAACCTCTCCTTCCTTAGATGCAACCAAACCCAATCCCCGGGTTCAAAGATGACTTCCTTGCGCCCTTTGTTAGCATTCTTCATGTAGTGTTGTGTCTTCTTCTCAATTTGAGCTCGAACCCTAGCATGAAGTTCTCTAACATAATCGGCCTTCCTTTGTCCATCCATGTCGACTTGCACACTCAAAGGTAAACTCAACAAATCCAATGGGGTTAAAGGATTAAAGCCATACACAGTTTCAAAAGGTGAATATCCAGTGGTGCTATGTATGCTTCTATTATATGCAAATTCGACATGAGGTAGACAATCCTCCCAAGTTCTTAAGTTCTTTTTAATTAAAGCCCTAAGCAAAGTAGACAAAGTCCTATTAACTACCTCGGTTTGACCAACGGTTTGAGGATGACAAGTAGTAGAAAATAACAACTTAGTTCCTAACTTAGCCCATAAAGTTCTCCAAAAAGTGACTTAAGAACTTAGCATCTCTATCACTTACAATTGTCCTAGGCATTCCATGTAGTCTAACAATTTCTTTAAAGAACAAATTAGCTACATTAATGGCATCATCCGTTTTAGTACATGCAATAAAGTGAGCCATCTTAGAAAACCTATCAACAACCACAAAGATAGAATCTTTACCTCTCCTAGAACGAGGTAAACCTAACACAAAGTCCATGCTAATATGAGTCCATGGTTCATGAGGAATAGGTAAAGGAGTATACAATCCATGCGGTTTAGATGTAGATTTAGCTTGCAAACAAACAATGCAACTAGCAACATACTTTCCTACATCATGTCGCATCTTAGGCCAAAAGAAGTGTTCATGCAATATATCATATGTTCTATCGACTCCAAAGTGACCCATTAAACCCCCTTCATGCGATTCCCTCAAGAGCAATATGCACAAAGAACAAGATGGCACACACAATCTAGATTCCTTAAAAAAAATCCATCATGCTTATAATACTTTCCAAAACCAGAATTTTCATATGCTTTAAATATTTCACCAAAGTAAACATCACTAGCATATAATTCCTTAATATACTCAAAACCAAGAAACTTAGAATCAAGCATGGAAAGTAAGACATACCTCCTTGATAAAGCATCGGCTACCACATTCTCCTTACCTTGTTTGTATCGCACAACACAAGGAAAGCTCTCTATGAACTCGCTCCACTTAGCATGTCTTTTGTTTAGCTTTTGTTGGCCTCTTAAATACTTTAAGCTCTCATGATCCGTATGAATCACGAATTCCTTAGGCCAAAGGTAGTGTTGCCAAGTTTGCAACGCCCTCACAAGAGCTTACAACTCTTTGTCATAGGTTGGATAACTCAATGCAGCCCCATCCAATTTCTCACTAAAGTATGCGACGGGCTTCCCACCTTGCATTAAAACAACTCCAATTCCAACCCCTGATGCATCACATTCAATCTCAAAAGTATTGTTAAAGTTAGGTAAAACAAGCAAAGGAGCATTAGTTAGTTTATCCTTCAACGTCTCAAATGCTTCTTGTTGTTCATCTCCCCACTTGAATGGTGCATTCTTCTTCATAACACTTGTAATAGGGGCGGCTAAGGTGCTAAAGTCCTTAACAAACCTCCTATAGAATCCGGCTAGTCCATGAAAAGATCTCACTTGTCCAACGTTGGTGGGTGTTGGCCAATCTTTGATTGCCTTGATTTTTTCCTCATCAACCTCTATACCTTGCGATGAAACCACAAAACCAAGAAAAACAAGCTTGTTTGTGCAAAAGGTGCACTTCTTAAGGTTGGCATACAATTTCTCAACCCTAAGTACATCTAACACACATCTTAGATGCCTAACATGCTCATCTAGGTTTCGGCTATATACAAGTATATCATCAAAATAAACAACAACAAACTTGCCAATAAAAGCTCTTAAAACATGATTCATTAATCGCATGAATGTACTAGGTGCATTAGTCAATCCAAAAGGCATAACTAACCATTCATACAATCCTAATTTAGTTTTAAAGGCAGTTTTCCATTCATCACCTTCTTTCATGCGAATTTGATGATAGCCACTCTTAAGATCAATCTTAGAAAATAGACAAGCACCATGCAATTCATCAAGCATATCATCTAATCTAGGAATAGGGTGACGATACTTTACCGTGATGTTGTTTATTGCCCTACAATCAACACACATTCTCCAAGTCCCATCTTTCTTAGGAACAAGCAACACAGGAACGGCACATGGAGAAAGGCTTTCACGCACAAAACCTTTTTGAAGTAGCTCACCAACTTGCTTCTCCAATTCCTTTGTTTCTTCAGGATTTTTCCTATAAGCTGGCTTATTTGGAATTTGCGCCCCAGGGATGAAGTCAATTTGATGTTCAATCCCCCTAATTGGTGGTAAACCACTAGGGATCTCCTCAGGAAACACATCTACATAATCACTCAAAAGAGAAACAATGTTGCTTCGAAGCTCGCTTTCCAAGTGGTTAGTGCTCACAAGTGTATATTTAAGCAAAAGAAAGATCAAACAGAATTATCATTCAAAGCTCTTTAATCTCACTCTTAGTAGCTAACATACACTCCTTATTAACTTTCTTAGAACTAACATGCTTGACTATATCGCAATTCTTATCTAAATCAGCATGATTAGTCTTTTCTTTAGCCCTAAATTCCGAATCTAGCTTAGCAAAATCCTCTTTCAATTTCAATTGATCTTTT
>AWWV01014180.1:0-11850 GCA_001974805.1 Corchorus capsularis | reverse complement strand
TTAAGAAGAAAATAAAAAAGGAACTAGAAATTCCACAAAGTTGCTAAATCTAACTCTTAATATAAACCAATTTCACAAGTTAAGAAAAAGGAAAAAGATAATTTTTTTCTTAAAAAAAATCCTAAGATAAATAAAATCGTAAATGGCATTTACTGTAATTAAAGTAAAAGAGTAGGTCCAAAATCCCCTCATTGCAGCTATATAATAAAGTGTTGGTTTGGGGCAAAGTCCATTAGCAAAATTCCCGAGGCATTATACTCCATTGCCACCATGCAACTCACACACTGCCTTTCCACCAAAAATCTCCAATGGACCCCACGAGTCCATCGCCACCGCCTCCCTCCACGAACCCAAAGTATCTCCGCCGTGGCAGCAGCCCCTCCGAAGGCGCGGAAAACCCACTCGATGCCACCGGAGAAGCAAGAAGTGTTCAAATCGCTAGAAAACTGGGCCAGCAAAAGCCTGCTACCAATGCTGAAACCTGTGAAAGATTGCTGGCAACCCCAGACGTTTTTGCCGGAGCCGGCATTGCCGGTGGAAGAGTTCAACGAGCAAGTGAAGGCGCTGAGAGAGCGGACGGCGGAGCTGCCGGACGAGTACTTTGTGGTGCTGGTGGGGGATATGATTACGGAGGATGCGTTGCCGACGTACCAGACGATGATCAATACGCTAGATGGGGTGAGGGATGAGACTGGGGCCAGCTTGAGCCCGTGGGCCACGTGGACTCGAGCCTGGACCGCCGAGGAAAACCGCCATGGCGATTTGTTGCGGACTTATTTGTATTTGTCTGGCAAAGTTGACATGCTTAAGGTTGAAACAACTGTTCAGTATCTCATTGGAGCTGGCATGGTAATTAACCTGTTTTCTCTTTTTTTTTTCATATAAATGAATCTCATTTCTCTGATTTAACAACTGATTTCTTTTTAAATAAAAGTAATTCAATTGTTATTTCAATTTCACTCGATGCTTAATTTAAGTAACTAGAATTTCAAATCTTGTTCTTAATTCCAATTCCAGTAATTTTCAAATCTTTTATTTTTTGGGTTAAAAATTTTCAAATCTTTTGAATCTTCTTCTAATTATAATGACACAATTTCAAATATGGAAAACAGAGAAAACTATGACAAAAGAAAGAAAATGCATTATTATAAAATTAAATTAAATAGTATAGTATATTAATCTTGATAAAGTACTACTACATTAGTATTTTTTTCTCTCAACTGTCCTAACTAATTTGCTGCAGTGTGAATAAATATTAATAGAAATTTTTGGTTGAATTGAGGGGGGCTGGCTGGATACAAGTTACATACAAAAATACTCCTAATTCTTTTCCTGAAGGCTAAAGGCTAGTAGTAATAAAAAAAAAAAAAAGGCAAAAGGAAGTAAAAGAAAGAATCCAGAGGCACGTGGTAGATGAATTGCAATTTGCAAGGGAAAAAGGGTCACGTCACACTAAATACAATATATTACTAATTTATTTTCATTTTGTTTTGTTGTGTCATAACATAACCTGATAAACAGGATCCTGGAACCGAAAACAACCCATACTTGGGTTTCGTGTACACATCATTCCAAGAGCGAGCCACCTTCGTATCGCACGGCAACACGGCTCGTTTAGCCAAGGAAGGCGGCGACCCTGTCCTCGCACGCATCTGCGGAACCATCGCCGCCGACGAGAAACGCCACGAGCTCGCCTACGCTAAGATCGTGGAGAAGCTGCTCGAAATCGACACCACCGGGGCAATGCTAGCAATCTCTGACATGATGCAGAAAAGAATAACGATGCCGGCTCACTTGATGTTCGACGGCCAGGACCCGCAGTTGTTCGAGCATTTCTCGGCGGTGGCGCAGCGGATGGGAGTGTACACGGCGGATGATTATGCGGATATATTGGAGGCATTGATCCAACGGTGGGGGTTGGAGAAGCTGGAAGGGTTGACGGGTGAAGGGAGACGAGCGCAGGATTTTGTTTGTGGGTTAGCGCCTAGGATTAGGAAGTTGCAAGAGCGAGCTGAGGAGCGGGCTAAGAAGATGGAGCCACATGGGGTCAAGTTTAGTTGGATTTTCAACAAGGAGATTAAGTTGTAGAATGAATAAATAAATAAATAAATGTTGCTGTACTACTTTGCGTTTTTTTTTTTTTTTCCAAAACAGGATAAATGGAAACAAGCTCTGCCTTTTCTTTTACACTAGATTTTTTTTTTTTTTTCTCTTCTCTCAATTGGATACAAGAGGGAATGCTAGGTCATCAAATACAAATTCAAGATGTACCCATTCATAATGCCTCACAAAAGTGGGAGAGGTTCATGTTAACATAGTATTTACTTTTTTTTATAAGTAAAAATTTCATTTATCCAAATGCAGCAAAGCAACAACAGGGTACAAACAAAAAGTAACAACTCAATCAAGTAACAACTCAATCGAAGGGAAAACATCACAAAAGTCTAGGGATATATAAGTCCCACCTAGTATAGAGTTTAGTGTTGATATAGTCTTTCATCACATGCTCCAACTCACAAAAGTCTAGGGATATATAACTCCCACCTAGTATAGAGTTTAGTGTTGATATAGTCTTTCATCACATGCTCCAACTCATGCAATCTATAAGGAACCACTTGATTAATCTGCTCGTATAGTACATCTTCTGATTGGAATTTCTTCGTAAAGTGTCTGGCATTACACTCTCTCCAAATGCAATAGCAATAGGCATTCCATGCAATCTTAAGGATAATAGTCAAGAGAGAGTTACCCTTAAGACCTGCTGATGCCCATTGAAACTCATATTGCCAATCAACAATAGACTGAAAGAAACCACATGTAGCAAGAACTCATGACCAAATACCACGAGAAAAATCATAGCTAAAAAATAAGATGATCTCTGGTTTCAATTTGCTGATGACAAAAAGTGCAATTTACATCCTCAATAGATATTCCCCAAGCATTGAGATGGATTCTAGTAGGTAAGCTCTTGTATAACCATCCATGAAATTAGAGAGTGTTTAGGTACATAAAATTTGAACCAAATCAGCTGTTGCCAAGTAACTTTAACTGACTTAATTCTAAGTTCTTCATATATCAAAAGCAGGTTTGTAGGTGGGAAAAGGAAGTTGCCAAGTTCCATCAGTAAGTATAAAGTGTTGGATGAGACTTCTCAACTGCAAAAGCTTCTTGAAACCCCAACTGTATCTTTGAAGAAGTGGGATTTGCAGAATGCTTTTGCCTTGAAGAATGTAATGGTGAACCCAAGAAACCCAGATTGAGTCTACTTTAATGTAGATCAACCATAAATTCTTGAGTACACAGGTTCTAATATTCCACAGTTTAAGATCTTCCAAACCAAGTCCTCCCTCAAATTTAGGTCTGCAGATGTTTGTCCAACTAATTCTAGCACCTTTGTTAGAAGCCTGATCACCTTTCCAAAAATAACCAGAGCATAGTTAGTTTAAGTTTGGTAATAACAGATTGTGGCAGTATAAAATGTTGACACCAAAAGTTTTGAAGACTACATAGAACTGATTGTATAAGTTGCAATCCACCGTAAGACAAATGTTTTGCTGACCAACTGGATTATTGATAGAGGCTTGTCATATTTCCCTCCCAATGATGATTAGTACATTCAACGTCAAAATCTTCCTAATATCTTCAGGATTGCAGTCACCATTCATAATGTCTTACAAAAGTGGGAGAGGTTCATTGTTAACCTAGTGACCATTCATTCCACTCCCAATGATGATCTGTATGTCCATAGAAGTTCAAAATGCTGCTAGCTAATATTGTCATGGTGTAGGTCTCTGTAGTGACTTCACCTCTGGAATTTGCTGGTTACTAATGAAACAGTTTCCTAGAACTGTAAACACCAAATATATGTAATGATTGGTAAGTATAACGTCCTCTAAAGGATAAGTAAATATAAAAGAATTTTACCAGTGATATAGTGTACCTTTGCTTCATTTTCTTTGGAGGAGATTCATCAGGGAGGTCTTCTAGGATGCAAACATTTGGGTTGATAGTTGAATTTGGCCTTGTGGGGTTTCTTGGCATTTTTCTACAAATTCTTCTATTTCGTTGCTTGCTGAGGCAATAGGCACTTTTCCTTTTGGACTTGTTGCATGTTCAATGATGGTGAAGGCATAGATCTTGTAGCTCAGAAGTCTGCGATCAGATGATTGATCATTGATTCCCACAGTAAAGCTGTATTCCTCATCATATATCTTCTTTGGTGTGTCTGGAAGCTTGTCATTGTCAACTCCTTTAATGAGTGTCATTTTGGTGAGTTCGAACCCTGTTAACTTTTGAGCTACATTTCCAAAGACAACAGCCTCAATGTTGATTTCTTCATTTCCAATCATTAGGAACAATCGTATGCTAGTAAATTGAATTCCAAAGTCTTAGTTGAATGTTTACAAATATAGGTAAATGCATTAGCTTCAGGTTAGTTTTTGACTTATATTGGTTTAGTACTTATTATTATCCCATGTTTCGAGCATTCATATAGATTGCCCATTTTCGTTGCTTTGCGGGTGCAATATTTGTAATTGCATGCTGTTGGACATTTGGGCTTTGCACCCATGATAGTCTAGCCCAACATAGGTTATTATCTTGGTAATTTAATTTGGATTAAATTAACAAGGATAATAATAATAAGAGATATTTTCTTGATAAAATTCCTTGGGAGTTATATCAGAAATTATCTAGCTAAGTATTCAAGTGGAATACAACCACTCACATATAAAAGAGAAAATAAAAACTACGTAAGTTAGTTCTCTCTCATTTTTTTTATCAGGAAGTTAGAACTTTCTGAAGAAAAAGCTTCTCCCTCCATTGTCAAGCAAGAAAAGGTTTTTGCACTGTGATTAGTGAGGTTTCTGCTCATTCCTGTAGCAGAAGTCCACCACGAGTATTGAAGATCAAGGAGCACCGTAATTGACCCTGCTTTGATTTCTTTCGCTTCCGCAAAATTCCATATTTAAATAACATGATTTATTTTCATCCATTTAGATTGCTATGCTCAATAGATCATGTTTTTCCTACATTGGTATCCGAGCTTGATTGGGTCTTTTCGTGTTTGTGATCTAAATTGATGGCCTTTTGGAATGTTTTTTTGTTTTAATAGAAAAGCATGAAATTAGGCCTTGATATTCTGGTGGTTTGATGATTATATGATGTTTATATGATCTGATTTTTTCGAGATTTAAATGGCTCATATCGATGGAGATATCTCGGGTCAAACATGCAAAAAACAGTAACTTTGACCATGTTTTTCGATATGTTCAAACTGAATACTGATGCATGATTTTTATACCAATAGAATCCTTGTCTAATAAGCTTTCCGTCGGTATATTATTTGCCTAAATCGGAGTTCTGTGTTGGGAGAATTTCATGTTTTAAGTTTCAGGAACTTAATTGAAATGGACTTATTTGAGAAGAAAATAAATCTGGAGGTTTAGATTAAATTGAGAAGCACCCAGAACCATTCCCACTCTCCACGGAGGCACGTGGCAAACACCACTTGATCGCATAGGCCCGATGATAGCACCAATAGAATTCGACAAAAATCAGGAACAAGTTTGGTGTTTTGGCCGTGGGCCGGTTCCACCAGGAAGGCGGTGTGTGGCACGCACGCACCACTCCTGGAAAGTGAATCAGCAGAAAACTTTTTTTTAAATATAAAACGCAGCCCCACTCGCGCCTGGCGACGCGTGGGGGCGCGTGTACAGTCCCTGGTGGCGCGTTTTCGACACCGCCGCCACCAGTGGAGTTACAGAGGTGTTTCCTATTTTTTTTGAAGATTTTTTAAAATTTTTTGGAGTTAAAATCAATTTGTTTTTAATTTTTTAAAATAAAAAATAATTTAGTGGAAACTGATGGCGGCGCGTGGCGGCGCGTGGAGGGTGCTCTCGGGCGGCCGGAGTTGCTGAGACACTTCTGGGAATGTGTCCTAAGCAGTGGGAGTGGGGGTGCGCTTCCTGATTCTTTAGAAGTATTTATTTGAATTTTCTCCTAACAAAATGCCTTAAAAATTCATATTATTTTTTTATTATTGCTTTATTATTAATATTTCAGAACATTTATAAAGCATGATTGAATTTTATATGACATGTATATGATATTGATTATGGCATTGATGTGCTTACGTACTTGTTGAAGCATGTTTATGTGATTAAATTGCATTAAATATTGTCATGATTATTTTTATGAATAATGTAGCATGCAATATTTTTTGATGAAATGATGCAATTTATATGTATGCTTAATATGCCATGATTGAGTGGGAGGTTTTAGTTGAGGAAATCTGGGATTTCACTCCTGAGACTAGAATTTTGCGCATGATTATTTTAAATAATGTTAATAATTACTTGTAAGCGAGAGATGATTAGGAGCATAGCGAGTTTTCGTATCTTCCTACAAGTGGATTGTTTCCATTTATTTGTATTTGAATTTATGCTGCAAAATGTAATATCTTGTGGTGCATTATATTAATATCCATTGTGCTTGATTCTAATGTAGTTGAGAATTGCTGCCTAGAATGTTGTTGATCTGAACAAAAGGGAGATGGTTGGATGGCGAGAACTATATATGTTGTCTGGCGCCATAAGATCCAACACCTTCTAGATGAACAAGGTGTCTTCGAGAACCTTGATCAGATCATGCATGAGCCTAAAGTAAGGATATTGCTCAACATCGCTCGTGACCTTGCGGCCTACCAAAATTGGCGCACGAAAGATAGTTATGCGCGCTTTATCATGTTAAGATGCACACATAACAATCTACATTGATGAGTTTGAGCAATATCAAATTGCCCATAAGATGTGGCAAGCCCAAAGGAACTAGTAGGAGGTGACCATCTTGTCTAAGCTGTGTAAATTATAAGAAGGTGCATTACTCGATGAAATAGCATCTGAGTATGATGTTAGCCTTGATTTGCAAGCTTAGGACAGTTGGGGTTGCCTTGACTAATGAGCAACATGTTCAAACTCGATTTCATCCTTTCTTGACTCTTGGGAGCACATGAAGGCAAAAATGACACATAACGAAAGTGTCAAGACCTTATAGGTCATTCCACGCCATCTAAAGTTGGAGAATGAGCGCCTGAAGGCTGCCAAACTTGCCACTGATGGTGTTGCCAATGTTGCTGAGTCAAACTCATGCAAGGCATCTGGACCTAAGCGCAAGATGGATGGATAAGACTTCTGGGAAGCTTAATGAACCTATGCCGAAGAAAGACAAAGAGTACTAAGCGCCATAGTGGCAAGCATGGTAGTGAAGCTAAAACTAAGGTACTTTGTTATAACTCTGGAAAACCAAGATGCTTCGCTCGTATTTGTACTGAGCTAAGAAGCTATTTCAAGTTATAACTAAGTCAGACTTGAGCTTTAAGGTTTGTCTTTTAAAGGGCATTAAAGTTGATATCCTTCTGGGAATTTTGGCTTTGTTCAAGATGGTTTGAGATTTGGACCTTGATTATTCTAGCTGCAGTAGGTTCATATTTCATATCTTTAATTGCTACGCATGATGATGTTTGCAATGATTATGTGAAATGGCATGCTAGATTGGGCCATAAAGGTCAAGACATAATGAGTAGCATAGCTTGAGAAGGCCTATTAGGTCTACTCGCTGAAATGTCTTTACCTACATGTGAACATTGTCTTGTTGATAAGGCAACTAGAAAACCATTTGAAAAGCCAAACGAGCATCTATATCATTGCAATTAATCCATTATGATGTTTGTGGCCCAATGAATGTGGGGGCAAGGCATGGAGCAAATTATTTCATCACATTTATAGATGACTTTACGCGATTTGGTCACGTCTATTTGATCTCCCATAAGTCTGAAGCATTGAACTGCTTTAGACGTTATGTTGCACTGGTTGAGAATCAATTAGGCCAAAGCATTAAGGCTTTACGAACTGACCGAGGACGCGAGTATCTATCAGAGCAGTTTAAGGAGCTCTGTGATGAAAAGGGAATTTTGCGACAGCTAACGATTCCAGGGACTCCGCAACAAAATGGTGTAACGGAAAGGAGGAATCGTACCCTCTTGGATATGGTGATCGTGTCGTCTATGACCATAAAAATAATCCCCACAATTAACTAACTAGAATAGCTAGGGCAAGTAGGGGTCGAATCCCACAGAGAAGGGTTATGTGATGAACAATAAAAAGATAGAAAGATCTTTTCCAAAAATCAAATAGAAAACAGGGGATTGTAAATAACAATTATAAAGCAAACAATTAAACTAAAAATCAAAGCAAAGCAAATCTAAATCTAAATCTAAATCTAAATCTGAAGCAGAATATAAAGCAAACAATAATTATAAAGCATACTTCTTCACCAGTGGTATCATTCAATCAAATTAACTATGGATCCTTGATTTAAATGGTGAATTTCGCATCTTATTCTTGACTGACAACTGATATAGGTTTCCCAACATGTATTTTAGATAAGAGGCCGATTAGAGCTGCAGTTATCCCTATTATTCCTTCAGTGATCGATTACTTTCTTAGGGCTTAAAGATCACTTGAGAACAAAGCATTAAGAACAGTTAATTTACACACATGCCTACAAAGTAGAACCATACGAAGAGAAATTTCTCGCCCTCCGATAGACAAATACCCATTAAGCAGCGATTAAACAAACCTAATTTGCTACATACAATCAAACTTGAGTGATTAATTCTAAGCCTGATCTAGCCATCGATCTTCCTCTTACATCGTTAGTGGCCACATAATTCAGATAAAATTCAGAATCATAAAATTAAGACAGGGTTTTGACTACTATCATCAAGAACTTAACACAAAATTATAAGTATAGAAATCTCACCATAATCAATTGATTGAATTCACCAAAGGATCAGAAGTATTAAGGATTTAGCTACTCATGGATTTAGGCCATGAGAGACATAAGAATATTTACAGGACTGGGGAGGAACGATTTCTCCCCCTTGAAACCCTAGGGACGTCGCACCCCTCTATGGCTAGAGAGGGTGTCGACTTCTCCCTCTTCTAAAACTAGAGAAAAACCTAAAAACTAAAGAAAGGTAGAAATAGATAATTATCTAAATCTATGATGTGTATCTAATGTGTGTAAGTGTGTGATTTGTGATACAGGAGGTGACTATTTATAGTGGAGGAATAGGGTAGGACGGTTTAGCCTTTTCTTGGTCTCCAAGTAGGATTAGGTGTCATCCTAGAGTAGACTCCAAGTTAGATGAGGACTCTAGAATTTTCTGGAATTTTCTGGAATTTGGCAGCAACTTCGACGTCGATTTCGGGCTTGAAGATAGCAGATCTGGGCTTTGCACTTCAAAATAAAGTTGTAGAGCTTGGAGTTAGCTTTCCAACGGCTACTCATGGGCTTAAAACGGACATCGGAGCAAAAAGTTATGGCCTTTCTACGAAGACTGCGCTGAAACCGGGCTTATATCGCAAATCTGCGGGATTATTGCGGGATTTGGATATTCTTTTGGATATTAGGCCTATTGATTGGGATTTAAACTCCAATTATAGGTTTATATGGGCTGAGTATATTCGCATATAAATAATCCAAAAAATCCTCAACTTCAGGACTTCTTCTGGGCTTGTCTTCAATACTTTGCAATAAAGCTCCAAATCTTCAATTTTGCTTCTTGAATTAATTCTTCAATTATCTTCAAATCTTCAAAATATCTTCAATCACGAACTTCGCATCTTCAAATCTTTATTCCAAATGGCTAAATCCATAGTTGAGTAAAAAGTCTCCAAAATAGCTCCAAAAAGAGTGAAAAACAATAAGTTTTCACTTTTCTTGTCTTCAGGACCTAAAAACACAAATACTAACAAAATAGGGTAAAAACACATATAAAAATAGCAAAAAGTATATAAAAATAGCTATAAAAACATGCATAATTTGAGCTCGATCATATGGTAAGGTCAATGATGGCGCAAGCAAATCTTCCAATTTCGTATTGGGGAGATGCATTGCTTACTGCAGCCTATGTCCTTAACCATGTGCCATCCAAGTCAGTGTCTTCCACTCCATACGAACTTTGGACCGGCGAAAAACCTGATTTAGGTAATTTGCGGCCTTGGGGATCAGCTGCTTATGTTCACACAACTTCTCACAAGGATGGGAAATTAGGCCCTAGAGGGAAAAAGTGTATCTTCATAAGATACTCAGAACATTCCAAAGGGTATGTGTTCATAGAGATGGAACAGTGACTGAAATTGAGTCACGAGATGTGGATTTCTTAGAAAAAGATTTCCCAAGAAGAGGGGAAGTTGAGAAAGAGAGAGATCTCTATGAAAAAGAGGATCCAGATATGGAAGCGCCAAGTAGTCCGATTTAGAATGAGGGAGCAATTCCTCAAACTCTCGAGGACAATGGGGGCGATTTACCATCAAGTTCATCTATGCAGGTAGATGAGGATTCTCAAGCTCAGTTGCGTAGAAGTAAACGTGGAGGTGTCCCTCGTCGCCGTTTTGAGGTTGAGGGGGAAGCTTTCATGATTGCTCCGCAAGATGAAGCTGAGCCTAAAACATTCAAAGAGGCTATATCTTCCCTTGCTGTTCAAGAATGGACTAATGCAATGAATGATGAAATGGAGTCAATGAGGACTAACCATGTCTGGGACTTGGTTGATCTACCACCTGGGCGGAAGACTATTGGGAACAAATGGGTTCTCAAAGTTAAATGCAAGGCGGATGGTTCCATTGAAAGATATAAGGCTCGCCTAGTAGCGAAAGGGTACACACAACAAGAAGGTGTGGACTATGAGGAAACCTTCTCACCGGTTGTGAGGTTTGCCTCAATTCGCTTGATTCTAGCCATAATTGCAAAATTTGACTTGGAACTTTACTAGATGGATGTCAAAACTGCATTTCTCAATGGAGAGCTAGATGAGGAGATCTACATGGATCAACCTGAACGCTTTGTGGCAAAAGGTCAAGAGCGCAAAGTCTGCAAGCTCAAACGATCTATTTATGGCCTAAAGCAATCATCTAGGCAGTGGTATCTTAGATTTCATCAAGCTATTATTCAGAATGGCTTTGAGATGATTGAAGAGGACCATTGCGTGTATGTTAAGAGATCCAAGGGTAGTTTCGTCATTTTGTCATTATACGTTGATGACATACTATTGGCTGGAAATGATATGGAGATGATTGTCACCACTAAGAAGTGGTTGTCCTCAAACTTTGAGATGAAGGACATGGGTGAAGCAAATTATGTGCTCGGAGTTAAGATCCTAAGGGATCGTTCAAAGAGGCTTCTTGGTTTGTCTCAAGAGACATACATAAAGAAGATCCTTGAACGATTTCAGATGCAAAATTGCAAACCCATAGACACTCCTATTGCAAAAGGTGAGACTTTTAAGTCTTCAACTGGCTCCAAAGACATCTGATGAACAGAAATAGATGGCTCGTGTTCCATATTCTAGTGCTGTTGGCAGTCTTATGTACGCCATGATTTGCACTAGGTTAGATATCAGCTTTGTTGTTGGTTTGGTTGGTAGATTCCAATCTAACCCTGGGCTTGCTCATTGGAAAGTAGTGAAGAGGATATTGCGCTATCTTAAGGGAACTGTTGATTACATGTATGTTATCGCGGTTCAAACTTGAACCTAATCGGCTATACTGATGCTGATTGGGGTGGTTACTTAGATGAGCGCAAATCAACTTCGGATACGCATTATTGCTCAATGGTGGTGCTATTACTTGGAGCAGCAAGAAACAGTCTTGCATTGCTTTATCCACTATGGAAGCAGAATTCATAGCGTGCTCTACAGCTGTGCAAGAAGCTGTTTGGCTAAAGCGATTTCTTGGGAGTTTGGGAGTACCCAGCGCCGTAGATCCAGTGACCATTCATTGTGATAGC
>AWWV01014179.1:0-11235 GCA_001974805.1 Corchorus capsularis | reverse complement strand
CAATGTGTTCTTCTAAGCCATGATAAGCCCTTGGCGCATCATCCCCTCTCCCTTGAAAAGGATTTGTCCTCAAATCTGCATCACTATCAAACAAGGATAAGTCTGAAACATTAAAAGTAGCACTTACATTGCCATATTCACTAGGAAGATCTAGCTTGTAGGCGTTGTTGTTGATCCTCTCCAAGACTTGGAATGGACCATCTCCACGAGGTAAGAGCTTAGACTTTCTCTTTTCAGGGAACCTCTCCTTCCTTAGATGCAACCAAACCCAATCCCCGGGTTCAAAGATGACTTCCTTGCGCCCTTTGTTAGCATTCTTCATGTAGTGTTGTGTCTTCTTCTCAATTTGAGCTCGAACCCTAGCATGAAGTTCTCTAACATATTCGGCCTTCCTTTGTCCATCCAAGTCGACTTGCACACTCAAAGGTAAACTCAACAAATCCAATGGGGTTAAAGGATTAAAGCCATACACAGTTTCAAAAGGTGAACATCCAGTGGTGCTATGTATGCTTCTATTATATGCAAATTCGACATGAGGTAGACATTCCTCCCAAGTTCTTAAGTTCTTTTTAATTAAAGCCCTAAGCAAAGTAGGCAAAGTCCTATTAACTACCTCGGTTTGACCATCGGTTTGAGGATGACAAGTAGTAGAAAATAACAACTTAGTACCTAACTTAGCCCATAAAGTTCTCCAAAAGTGACTTAAGAACTTAGCATCTCTATCACTTACAATCGTCCTAGGCATTCCATGTAGTCTAACAATTTCTTTAAAGAACAAATTAGCTACATTAATGGCATCATCCGTTTTAGTATATGCAATAAAGTGAGCCATCTTAGAAAACCTATCAACAACCACAAAGATAGAATCTTTACCTCCCCTAGAACGAGGTAAACCTAACACAAAGTCCATGCTAATATGAGTCCATGGTTCATGAGGAATAGGCAAAGGAGTATACAATCCATGCGGTTTAGATGTAGATTTAGCTTGCAAACAAACAATGCAACTAGCAACATACTTTCCTACATCATGTCGCATCTTAGGCCAAAAGAAGTGTTCATGCAATATATCATATGTTCTATCGACTCCAAAGTGACCCATTAAACCCCCTTCATGCGATTCCCTCAAGAGCAATATGCGCAAAGAGCAAGATGGCACACACAATCTAGATTCCTTAAAAAAAATCCATCATGCTTATAATACTTTCCAAATCCAGAATTTTCATATGCTTTAAATATTTCACTAAAGTAAACATCACTAGCATATAATTCCTTAATATACTCAAAACCAAGAAACTTAGAATCAAGCATGGAAAGTAAGACATACCTCCTTGATAAAGCATCGGCTACCACATTCTCCTTACCTTGTTTGTATCGCACAACACAAGGAAAGCTCTCTATGAACTCGCTCCACTTAGCATGTCTTTTGTTTAGCTTTTGTTGGCCTCTTAAATACTTTAAGCTCTCATGATCCGTATGAATCACGAATTCCTTAGGCCAAAGGTAGTGTTGCCAAGTTTGCAACGCCCTCACAAGAGCTTACAACTCTTTGTCATAGGTTGGATAACTCAATGCAGCCCCATTCAATTTCTCACTAAAGTATGCGACGGGCTTCCCACCTTGCATTAAAACAGCTCCAATTCCAACCCCTGATGCATCACATTCAATCTCAAAAGTATTGTTAAAGTTAGGTAAAACAAGCAAAGGAGCATTAGTTAGTTTATCCTTCAACGTCTCAAATGCTTCTTGTTGTTCATCTCCCCACTTGAATGGTGCATTCTTCTTCATAACACTTGTAATAGGGGCGGCTAAGGTGCTAAAGTCCTTAACAAACCTCCTATAGAATCCGGCTAGTCCATGAAAAGATCTCACTTGTCCAACGTTGGTGGGTGTTGGCCATTCTTTGATTGCCTTGATCTTTTCCTCATCAACCTCTATACCTTGCGATGAAACCACAAAACCAAGAAAAACAAGCTTGTTTGTGCAAAAGGTGCACTTCTTAAGGTTAGCATATAATTTCTCAACCCTAAGTACATCTAACACACATCTTAGATGCCTAACATGCTCATCTAGGTTTCGGCTATACACAAGTATATCATCAAAATAAACAACAACAAACTTGCCAATAAAAGCTCTTAAAACATGATTCATTAATCGCATGAATGTACTAGGTGCATTAGTCAATCCAAAAGGCATAACTAACCATTCATACAACCCTAATTTAGTTTTAAAGGCAGTTTTCCATTCATCACCCTCTTTCATGCGAATTTGATGATAGTCACTCTTAAGATCAATCTTAGAAAATAAGCAAGCACCATGCAATTCATCAAAGCATATCATCTAATCTAGGAATAGGGTTACGATACTTTACAGTCATGTTGTTTATTGGCCCTACAATCAACACACATTCTCCAAGTCCCATCTTTCTTAGGAACAAGCAACACAGGAACGGCACATGGGAGAAAGGCTCTCACGCACAAACCCTTTTTGAAGTAGCTCTCCAACTTGCTTCTCCAATTCCTTTGTTTCATCAGGATTTGTCCTATAAGCTGGCTTATTTGGAATTTGCGCCCCAGGGATGAAGTCAATTTGATGTTCAATCCCCCTAATTGGTGGTAAACCATTAGGAATCTCCTCAGGAAACACATCTACATAATCACTCAAAAGAGAAACAATTTTGCTTGGAAGCTCGCTTTCCAAGTGGTTAGTGCTCACAAGTGTATATTTAAGCAAAAGCAAGATCAAAACAGAATTATCATTCAAGGCCTCTTTAATCTCACTCTTAGTTGCTAACATACACTCCTTAACAACTTTCGTAGAACTAGCATGCTTTTCAACTAAATCGCAATTTACATCTAACTTAGCATGTTTATTCTTTTCTTTAGTCCTAAAATCAGATTCCATCTTAGCAAATTCCTCTTTCAATTTCAATTGATCTTTTAAAGCTTCTTGAGGTGATAAAGGAATCAAGGTAATAGGACGCTTACCACACATAAAGGAATACTTATTTGTTTCACCATCATGATGGACCTTGTTGTCATATTGCCATGGACGACCAAGTAGAACATGACATGCTTGCATTGGTAGTACATCACATAGCACCTCACCATTGTACCTGCCCAAAGAAAGAGAAACTAAAACTTGCTTGTTAACTTTAATCTCCTCTCTATCATTGAACCATCCTAAACTATAGGGTTTAGGGTGTTTAGTGGTGGATAACGCAAGCTCCTTCACCAAATACATACTAGCTATATTTGTGCAACTTCCTCCATCAATGATTACACTACTAGGCTTTCCATTCGCATACATCCTAGTATGAAACAAATTCTCCCTTTGATTTTGTACATCTCCTTTAACATAGGCACTCAAAGTTCTCCTTGTAACTAAATTCAAGAGCGCCGGTGTTGAGCCATCACTATCATCATCTTCGGTTTGTACCTCTACTTCATCATCTCCATCTCCACTTGATCCAAGTGCAATATACTCATCTTCACTTACGATTTCACCATTGTCATTAGTAAGCATGACCTTCTTGTTAACGCAATCCCTTGCAAAGTGTCCAAATCCTTGACACTTGAAACACTTTACATAATTCTTAGAAGATGAACTCGATGAAGATTTAGAATCGGATTTAGGGGTAGTACCTTTTTGCGCCACTAACTCCTTTTCTTTTGAGGACTTATCATCCTTCTTGATTGGAGTTTTCCATGAGCTTGATGATGATGAAAAGCTCTTCTTATTCCTCTTTACTTGACTCTCGGCCTTCAAAGCATGTTGAAGCAATTCCTCAACATCATAGTGTTGTTGCATCTCCACAATGTCATGAATTTCTCTATTCAATCCCGCCAAGAATCTAGCTATAGCAGCTTGTGGAGCTTCATCGATCTCGGCCCTTGACATCAACAACATCATCTCGGAGTAGTATTCATCAACACTCCTAGTTCCTTGCCTCAAAGATTGCAACTCTTGGTAGAGACCATTAGTGTAAAAGCTTGGAACAAACCTCTTCCTCATGTAACTCTTTAGACCTAACCAAGTATTGATCGGCCTTTCCAAGTTTCTTCTTCTTGTTTGCACCAATTGATTCCACCAATTCAAAGCATTCTCCGTGAATTCAAGAGTAGCAATTTGTACCTTCTTTTGCTCGGCATGAGGATAGTAATCAAAATACATATCCAATTTCGACTCCCACTCCAAGTAATCGGATGGAGACCCTCTCCCATTGAATTTAGGGATTTTGTATTTGATGTTGTCCTTCAGGCTCCTCTCTTTCAATTCCTCTCCTAGGCCGCATGTTTTCATTGTGAGCTTGACCACCAAGTTCTTGTTGCCTTAGTCTCTCCATGGGATCGATTCTAGCAATTTGTCTCGGTGGTGGAGGATGATCCTCATTGTTGATTGCGGCATTAGCTCCTTGTTAAGCTTGCGGATTTCGAGTTTCCAATGCCTCCAATCTTGTTGTCATGGTGCCAAGTTGTTGTATGATTTGATGCAACATGGCATTTGTATTCCCTCCTTGATTTTGCTCTTCTTGTCTATCACCCACTGTATCTACAAAAAGAACAAAGATTAGTAATAAAAATCCTCACAAGTGTGTGTGTGCTTATACCTTTGACTTGTGCTCTCGTATTTGTACTCAAGTCCTATGGATTGGCGGTCCACTACTCTCTTAATGATCTCACAAGATTTGCCTTTTACTAGCTTCAATAGGTCTAATAAGAGCAACTCCTAGAGCACTCCTTTCTTCTCGTGACCTACTTGAGGAACAAACAATTAGTAGCAAAGTTATTTGTGAATCAAAAGAAACTGATCTTAAACCAAACCAAACCACTTAATGCAGGCTCCTTATGTCGAAATTCTTCTCCAAAGTTGTTGCACAAAAGCTCAATTCAAGCACAATCACAATATCAAATCGGTTAGCATAAACCCTAGTACCACTTGTCTCCTATTTTGTACCACTTGAATCCAAAAGGGTTTGTAGCCTGAAATTCTTCAAATCAAATCACAATTAACAGCAAAAGCAATCTAAGGATCCCAATTCACAATCAATTAGAGTTATTGCAACTAATTGGATCAATTGCACAAGAAAACCCTAATCCCCAAATTTCCCAAACTAAGAACCCTAGTTTCTGGAAAAAAAATTGATAATAGCACAGATTTTTTTGATTTTTTTAAATATTTTTCCCAGAAAGATCACACCAAAATAAGGCTAAAGCTCAAATTTCACAGCTTTCCGAGCTCAA
This sequence comes from Corchorus capsularis, assembly GCA_001974805.1. Taxonomy (NCBI): domain Eukaryota; kingdom Viridiplantae; phylum Streptophyta; class Magnoliopsida; order Malvales; family Malvaceae; genus Corchorus; species Corchorus capsularis. Next base: position 5,995 of record AWWV01014179.1, on the reverse strand, counting down.
ACGAATCCAGAACAAAAATCACAAGTTTCTGGTCGAAATTTTTTTTTTTATTTTTTTTATATTTTTCGATATAACTACTAGTTATGAGGGACTCAAATCTGAAATTTCAAAGAAAAAACGGTGCAAGATGAATCGGCTATGAATTTTTCAAGTTTCTGAATTTTTGAATTTTTCAAGAAGGTTGTGCGATGAGTGTTTGGGTGTGTTGTGATGGATGAAAACATGATGATTGATGTATAGAAGGATAGATTTACCGATTGAAGATGACAACCTATGCTCTGATTACCAATTGATACGAATCTAGTTGTATTAGATTCAAATCCCTTTTAAATATCCACCAAAGTCGACTTGAACTTCTTCAACTCCTAGACTTGTATGTCGATGACCTTCACAAAGCTATCCCTCTTCTTTCGTCGGCCTTAAGTACTCAATTAGACGTGCAATTGAATTCTCAAGATCACAAGATTCACAAACAACTAAGTTATCTCAACCTAATTGCTTGCTAGGACTCTACAAGATGAAGAACCCTAAGTTTGCTCAAACTAGAATAATGAAGCTAAGATAATCAATTTGGGAAAATAATCCTCAACTTTATTAATCAACTCAACTTTTTGTTTACAAGAGGGGGATGGTCCCTTTATATAGTAGTAGGGAACGCATAACCCTTCTCCTAAAACTAAAAGGAAAACATTACATAAAGGAAGGAACAAGGAAATAGCCTACTCCTTGTCCTACTAGGAAAAGTAAATAACATTACATAATTAAGCAAGGATTGGACTTTAGTCAAACAAGGCCCAACCCAATGACTTCTAGACTAAATAAATAACTAATCTAAGATAGAATAAAGGCCTATGAGGCCGAATTACACAATGCCAAAGTCTAATGCTCATCGATTTCAAACAAGGTAAACACCTTGGAATCGATGGGAATATTCTTGGTGATGTCGACTACAATGCCTTCCAAATGTTCTTCAATGGACTCTAAACCTCCAAGATGTGATCTTACAAAGCCCAATAAAGCTTCCTTGAACCTTTTAGCCTGAGCCCTAGTCATTGGACCTTGCGGAATAGCTAAAGGATCAAATGGCCGGTCTTGTCCGGATGGCCCAATCGATGTCCGGTTGTGACCGGTTGGTGCGCCAAGCGATGGCCGGTTGTGGCTGGTTGCCTCATGCGATGTCGCATGAGATGGCCGGTCATGTGGCCGGTGTTGCGCGGCTTCTCCAAGCAATGGCCGGTCACACGTGCTTCCGACTCCATGCTCCTCCAAGCTAGCATCGATGACATCTCCTTGATCTTCATTGGCTCCAATGTGTTCTTCTAAGCCATGATAAGCCCTTGGCGCATCATCTACCAAAGCAAACAATCACACACACCCATAAGGACCATCCTTTTGTCGTATGGGGTGTCTCCACCCAAATCTAACCCTTAGACTACATCTTTTCTCCAAGCATACAAAATTCTATAGAGAAACTCTCTATTTATACTAGCATAAACTTAGCCTCCAAGAATCCTTTTCCTACTAGGATTCTGGTTTACCAAGTCTTTTTTGTCCAACAATAAATAGGCCTAAAAAACCCCAATCCAAATCTACCTAGGATTTGAGTCAAAATCCTAACAAAATATGGGCTAGAGACTGAATTAGACTCAACTCAAATGTCGACATATCAGTGAAGGACGATTCTATTTGTTTTAAGTCCCTGGCAGAGGAACTCCTTGTGGGGAGTTTTGATGTCAAAGCAAATACCTTCTCTGTGGCAACAAGAGGTAAGAGGAAAGAAGTCCTTGTCTTTCCAAATGTGAAGCTGAGGATTGTTCAAGAAGCTATCAGAATAGTTTTAGAAGTTGTCTACAGGCCCCATTTTTCTAAAATTTCACATGGCTGTCGAAGTGGGAGGGTCACCCGACTGTATTAAGATACATCAACAAAGAGATTGTTGCTCCAAGTTGGTGGTTCACATTAATTTTAAACAAAAAGGTTGATGTTAATATCCTTGCTAAGCTCATTTCCAAATTAAAGGACAAGGTAGAGGACAACCAGTTATGTGCTATTATCAAGAGTATGTTTGAGGCAAATATTGATCTTTCAGCCTTGTTTTTTTTTTTGGGCACAATATCTTTCAGCCTTGTTAGTCTTGGATTGAATACAATGGCACATGCATTAGCATCATTAGGTGCTACTCTTGTTGGAGATAGGATTTGGATGGAGGATATGAATATAGTGGAAAACGATTGTACTGCCATTATTAATTAATGGAAATTTTCATCTTTTCTCTAAAAAAGTGAGTTAGAAATTTTTAAGATTTGGAGGTTTTATACCTGGTATATGTGAAAGAATTTAACTTTGAGTAAGGACAATAATAGATTTCTCCCCTCCATAAATACTTGATTTGGTAGGTTTCTTTGTACATATATATATTCTCCGGTTTTCCATCCCAAAATTATCCATTATGAAATGAAAATACAATTATATTCATATAATAAATTCCATACAACTATGTTTTCTATAAATTATAAATAAATAAGAAAAAGTACAATTTGATAGAAAAATAACGAAAATAGAAATTTGAGAAAAAGAATTGATAAAAAGGCAGAGTTGACAACAATTTTCAATTTTGTGCTACCCAAATGTGTTTTATGTTTCCAGTTTTTTAAAACATACAGCAATTTGTATATCCAAACATGTTTTCTGTTTTCAAAAATTGACAGCATAACAAACACAAAATAAAAACAAAACAAAAAACAAAAAAAAGGGAAGCGATGCCAAACGACCCCTGAGTTTTCACTTTTCTTGTCTTCAATACCTAAAAACACAAATACTTGCAAAATAGGGTAAAAACACATCTAAAAGCGGCAAAAAGTATGGAAAAATAGCTATAAAAATATGCATAATTTTAGCTCGATCAGAAGGTCTAATTCCTTTGTCAGAAAAAGCCGACATGGTACAAGTGATGGGACTTCTCGGGTGTGGAGGCCGAAAGAAATTACCTTTGAATTTCGAAAAGAATGAGGCTGAGCGGGAAGTTTTTCCCTCCGAGCAGGAAAATCCATCTTCCAATTGGAAGGCCATCCTTACCATAGCGGAAAGGATTGAGCCTATTGAGCTTTCTGATGAGCAGGCCAACGAGGCTAATGTTTTAATTGAAATTGGGCTGCCACAAAAGGATACGGTAGGGCCTAATGAAGTTCTAATTCCCCCGATCCACCCCATTCTCCTTTTAGGAGATTGTTCAAAATCCTCAAAAGACCCCAACAGTTCTCTCATTTGTCATTTCCTTTCTTCTTCTTCACAAGGAAATTCCGACGGTTGCAATGGTGTTGTGTAGACACCCATTTTTGTCATGTATCCTTCAATTTAAATCAATTTATTTCTTATTTGGCATTAGGGTCATCCAGGGGCATTTTGGTCATTTTTGCATTTTGGGACATTCTGGTCATTTGTACATTCAGGGGCATTTTGGCCATTTTAAGTCCACTTTTAATTTGGATTAGCTAATTCATTTTTAGTCATTTATATTGCATTTGAAAAAACCAAAAAATATCTTAATGTGCACCTTTGGCATTTTTGTATTTTTCATGGCTTAATTTCATTCAGTAATTTAGCATCGTTCATTTTAATCATGTAGTTTAAATTCAATGTAGTTCATTGATTAATTAATCCTCAATTTAGCAATTTAGCAAATAGTTAGAGGTGGCATAAATAGAATTGGGATAGTGCATTTAGTTAAGCAAGTAGTTTTCATTATAAGCATTGTCACCGTAAAAAAGTACTAAAAATTTAGAAAATGAAAAATTATAAAACAAAAGGAAAAAAGAAAAGAAAAGTTTATGTTTCCACCCTTTACATATTCTCCTAGCACCATAACAGTAGCAATGCATTTAGGATTGTATATTTAGATCATGAACACAGTCACACACTCTCACTACTACATTCATCATTCTCAATAAGCCCAGTATCCATTTCACTGGAGCATTGCAACATCATCACATATCATCAATCCTGGGTTCGAATGGCATACATTGCATTAATTTTTTTAGCAACCAGTCAATGCAGCAGGATCAATAGCAACAATCATGCAAGTTCTAGGCCAATTCAATTCAACATTCAAGATAAAGAAGCAAGGAGTCATCAAAACCAGAAGCCATCACAAAGCAAGCAGTCCAGTAGTCCATGTGTATAGGCAGGGCAATTCACCAAGGCATATAAACGAGTGTCTCAAAGTCAAAATAAGCCACGATGCAGCCAAGGGTAATTGACAAGGATCAAAGTTTAAAAGGTCAGAAAACGGCAAGTTAAGTCATGAAATCAGTGGCATTAATCACAAATTGGTTACAGCAGAGGACTAGAATTCAACCCAATTTGGTAACCAGAAACCTCAAATTCTAGTCGGTTATAGAAAGAGAAAGAAACCTTACCTGAATTGCCACCTCACCTCCCACACGTGCACATCAGTTTTCTCCCTGATTCTATCGCAACAATATTCATCTGGCACAACAGACAAAATTGGTTAGCGAAGAAGATGGAAAATTGATGGGAAGGAGATAAGGAGGAATCATTTAGTAGCTGGCAAGGGGAGAGAGGAAGGGATGGATGGGATAAAACAGCAAATTCAGGGGATTTTGGGGGAGGATTCAATTACACAAAAAAAAAGGCTCTCATTCTTGATTCTTCTCTCTACGCACTCTCTCTCAGGGATCACCAATTGAGACTCTCGATTCTTTCTCTCTTCACTGACTAGGCTCTTCACTCTTTACACTGCTTATACATAGATTACACTCTCATCTTCTCTTTGAAAAAACTGACACCGAACACACACACAAAAATTCAAGGCTCTTGTTCTCTCTCTCTGAAATCTTCTTCTCACTCAAAGTTGAAGCTAAGGTTCACAGAGAAATCAAATTAATTGGTGGGTTCAAAAGGCGATAGTTAAGTGGTTGATATAAGTGGAGATTTGATGGTTTAAGGTTCGGGTTAGGCTTGTTTTCCTATAGATTCGAAAGGATTTTCGAAGAGCTTTGGTAGAAGAAGTAAAGAGGGGAAACATACCTCGAAGCCGTGGGGAATCCATGGCCAGATTTTGAGATCAAAAGAGAAGAATATAGGTTTGGCCAAGGGAGTATTAGATGGGTTCAAGGCTCATTTCGGGTGGAATAAAGCCAGATCTGGGTTCGGGACATCGATGGGAATAAATCTGGAGCTTTCGGGCTTCATCAGTGACCGGAGAATTCACCGACGCGGCTGAGCAAAGCGGTGACGCAGCGGCAGTCTTAATGGCTAGGGTTTCATACTTGGAAGAGGAAGAAGATAAGATGGGATTTATATTAAGCTCCAAACCCGACCCATATCATCCATGGTTTGACCTGATCCGAATCCACCGAGCCCTTTTTTCCATTTTGGTAACTTTTCTGACTTTGGGTTTGTGATTTGCTTATTTTGGTTTTTAAATTATTTTATGCATTTGGGCTTTGTTGAGTTTTTTTTAGTTTGGTCCAGTCCTTTAATTTAAGTAGTTTAATTTAAATTTCAATAAATTCGTAGAAGTAAAAATTCTAGAATTAGATTAATTTCATAATTAGTTTAATTTTCAATAGATTACTAAAAAAAAAAGGTGTTAGTTTGAACATATGCACATCATGTTTATTTTCAGTTAATTTAAATTGTTTGCACATCATGCCACTTAAAATGCTCGATAATCATAGCCTTCAAAGAAGGGGCTTTCAGTTGTGTGATCGAGTTTCGGGGCCACTGAATGTCTCTGAGGATGAGACGGTTCTTCTCGGGATACGTCGGGGTTCCAAGCATATATTACGGGAAGGGCTTTCAATAACCCAGGCTACGTGAGTCAGCTTAAAATAACCGGATATTGCATTCATCATTTCATACATGCATTAATCAAGATTTAGGTTAAGAAATTAAAGAAAAATCCAAAAAAAGTGAAAATCAGAAAATCAAGAGATGTAGTAAAAATGGGCTTTCAAAATTGTTTTTCTCAATT